>WOVY01007132.1:0-54490 GCA_013436015.1 Rhipicephalus annulatus
AGAACCCTCATAGGATTGACCGACAATGCGGAATGCGACATCTGCTGCACCAACGAAGACATCGACCATCTGATATGCCATTGTCCTCGATTTGCCTCTGAAAGACAGAAGCTTTCGGACGCATTGCGACAAATGGACGATCGGCCACTCTCTGTGCAGATGCTACTGGAACACCGTCATCGCCTTTTCGTCGGCTCAAAAAGCAGTCAAAGCTGTCTTGTGCTTTTTGAGGACTACAGGCCTACGTGACCACCTTTAACTTTTGTGTAGTGCCACCACTGCATACGCGCCAGCCGATTGACTCATAAGACTCCTTTTTTGTTGTTTTTTCTCTCTCTCTTTCTCTTCTCTTTCCTCTCTCTCTCTCATCTTTATGCCCCTATCCCGTTCCCACAGCGTAGGGTAGCAAACCGGGCGTGTGCCTGGTTAACCTACCTGCCTCCCCTCTTGTTGTTTATCCCTCCTTCTTTAGCATACTACATATATAAGCTAGAACTAACTAATACATCTAATGTATGTAGAAACTATTATTGATGAGATATTTGATAGATGAAACAATTAGCTAGATGTTCATTTATTCTGATTGATAAATTCCTCAACAGCGAAGGAAACATTCCTGTAACTGTAGTCCAGAGTAAAAGCGCTGAAAGAAATACACCTGATTCTGATATATTTTAGACCCAGATGTCGAAGTAGGGGTACTATGAATCTGTTTCTCAATGACATGAACCGGCGACTAGATAGAAAGTAATGACTGACGACTTCCTGTTTATTACAGAAGAGGCCCAAAAAGAAAATTACTCGACCTGCATATCCAGTTAAATTATGAGGGAGGCAACGCGGCCGCAAAATTTGGTTATAGCCAACTACATTATTCTCGACCTCTATAATATCACTGCGCCAGAGAAATATGAAATTCTTATATTCTGGAGATGCTGTCAAGCTGGAACTATATCTTTGAACTATAAAGAACTTAGTCTGTTTCGAAATGCCGTGAATGTAACTTGCATGTTTCACAAACGCACGCATCCTGTGTACATGATTCGCCAGGTACCATGTAATTTCGCAGTAACAATGCGTGGTACAAGCGTACATAGCTATTGGGCGTTAGAACGTGCAATTCTCATAAACTCAAGGCTTAAAGTGCGACCCCCACTACAAAAAGCCCACATGTTGCCGCACCTTTTTTGCTTAAAGTCAAGTAGTGGGTGCTTGAGAGTTCGGAAAGATTTGAATCTACCATAGCCCATGGTTTAAAGCATGCTACCCATTACACAGAGTGCGGTCGTATGCGACAGTTCAACTGGCACAAGCCATTTTGCACTAAGGGCAGAATATCGCTATTACCTTCAACTCTTAAGGGCGAAGCTTGAAGATCCCCAATCTTCTTGTCTCCATTTAAATGTTGTTGTTAATACAGAGTATTAGCTGGGCGGGTTTACGAGCGAGCGCAAAGGGAAGCGGCGCGCGACCCGATAAGATTTCTTATCGGGTGACGCTCTGCTGCACTCTCCGCTAGCTTGTGAACCCGCTCAGCTAAAGCTCTCCAATAATACGCTTGAAAAGTTTATACCTGGTAGAAAGCAAAGATAATGGCCTATAGTTTGGTAGTGTTAGCTTGTTTCCGTATTTCAGTACGCGCACGACGCTTGCCAGTTTCCGCAGCTGGGGAACAGTTGTAGAAATTTATATATATATATATATATATATATATATATATATATATATATATATATATATATATATATATATATATATATATATATATATATATATATATATATAGACGTTGCGAGGAAGGAAGCTCACTGGCTCCGTAGTAACAACGGAAGCAAAAAGGGCACGACTAACGAGGAAACACTTTTATTAATCACATACGTTTCGGCTGGTGGGCCAGCCTTCGTCAGTGTGACATTTAATGTAGCTTTCGTAGCCATTATATACACTTTTAAAATGTTTTGGGACATGCGCAACAGCAATGAGAGGTGATTCGACATGATTATACAAAAAGGCAAAATACATTTAGTGTGAAGATGCAATTCGTAAAGCAACATGAACACAGTGGTCACCTCTTATCGTTATAGCGACATCAGTACAAGTGAAAGAGATTTTAAATATAAATAAGGCGCATGGTGTGGAAAGCATTATGATAACCATGCGTGCAGATTGAAGCACATGAACGAGCGGTGTACATACTAAAGATAAACAGGTAAACAAGTTTACTGAGCTAGGAACAAGGATGGTTCTGCCGAAAACAAAAATAAGAAGTAAAATAACAGAAATTGAACTAGAAATCTCGGAAGGGTATGAGACACCTTAAGTGGTGCAAGGTAGATTAGCGAGTGTGCCTGCGTGTTCGTTTATTCCAGATTTTAGTGTACCGAACTTGTAGATTAGAAACGACTCGCGCATTTCCCGCTCATGATGTGAGCGGAAACCTGATTCCAGTACCGTTGCTTTAATATTGTCGAAAGAATGACCAGGTATTGCTAGATGTTTCGATAGAGGCAGATTTGGAAGGGTTTTGACATGCGACTTGTGATTATTAAACCGAGTTCTAACGGTGTTTCTGTATGGCCAATATATTGTAGATTACAGATATCGCATTCGAGCATGTATACTACGTTGGAACTGTCACAATTTAAATTGCCCCTGATTGTTAACTGAAAGCCAGTGGATGAACTGGTGACAGTTTGCGTAGTTACCATGTGCGCACACACCCTGCACCGCGACTTCCTACAAGGAGCGCAGCCATTTTGTTTACGGGCAGGGAGCTTAGACGATGAAAGAATATCACGGAGGTTACGTGCACGTCTGTACACCACTCTCGGTGGCTCTGCGAATACATTTTTAAGGCGCTTGCTTTGAGTTAATATGTTATGGTGTCGCTTCAAAATCGCGGTGACGTTTGGAGCTGACGTTGAATGGGTGAGCACAAGGTTAACCTGGGATGTACACAACGCCTTGGGGTCAGCGTTGAGCAGGTCAGTTCGGTCTAGCTTGTCAGCACGTTTTATGGCGTCATCAATTATTCCCCGTGGATATTTACGTTGAATGAGCGAACGTTTCAGATCCTGGCAATTCGAAAGGAAATCTTCGTGGCTAGAACATATTCTTTTAAACCTATGAGCTTGGCTGTACGGTATCCCTGTTTTGCAATGTCGGACGTGACTGCTATGGAAATGGAGGAGTTGATGCCTATCAGTCGGTTTGCGAAAGAGATTTGTGAAGAGCCGTCCTTCGCTAGCTGTGACGGTAACGTCAAGAAAGTTTATTGTTGTTGATGAGTAATTATGGGTGAAAGTAATGGCGGGGTGGGCATTGTTGAAATTCCTAATGAAGCTTAAGAGACTTGCTTCGTCATGTGGCCAAATCATGAAGATGTCATCGATGAAGCGTTTGTAGAAGCATGGCTTCAAAGGTGAACTCTCCAAGAAGTTAGCTTCCAACAGGCCCATGAAGATATTGGCGTAGTTAGGACCTACTCTAGTGCCCATAGATGTCCCGTTTGTTTGAACGTAGTGCAAGTTATTAAATTCGAAGTTGTTTAGTTCTAAGATGAGCTTCATGAGAGTACCAATGGTTTCACCATCAACTGGCTTGTCAAAGCAAGAATCATCGTAAGCCTTGATGAGAGCGCAAATGCCATCGTTGTGTGGAATGTTTGTGTACAAGGACGAGACGTCAAGTGTTACCAGAAAGCTATCGTCAGGAACACCTATGTCTAAAATGTCTTTCAAGAAGTGATTTGTGTCCTTTATAAATGACGAGAAAGTAGGTGGGATTCTGTTTATGAGGCTATCGACAAACCTGGATAAGTATTCAGTTACTGTTCCTATGCCAGAGATTATAGGGCGTCCGGGGTTATTTTCTTTATGTATCTTGGGCAGAAGATAAAATCTACCTGCAACAGGGCTGAGTGGGACGAGTGACCGGGCTATCGTTTTATCGATCTTTTCATTTTTTACAAGTTGTGCGAGTGCGTCCTGCAATTCTGCCTTGTAGTCGTTTGTAGGATCGGTAGGGAGTGGTCTGTAGAAGATTTGATCTGAGAGCTGCCTCTCAGCTTCACTTATATAGTCACATTGATTAAGAATGACAATAGCGCCACCTTTGTCTGCCGGCTTGATTATGATGTCAGGGTTATTTGCTAGCTCTTCGAGTGCCTTTTTTTCATTTTTTGATAGGTTATGTCGATGGGGAGCACGAGTTTTGTAAGAATCTATGACATCTTGTTGTACAGCCTTAATATATAGGTCTAAGCACCTATCACGTTGCGGTGGTGGGGTCCAGTGTCTCTGCTGAGGCAGTAGCAGCCCGCTTCTGTGGTCACTAGAGTGATCGTAAAAATATTCTTTAATGCGCATATTTCGGGCGAAGTTGTGAAGGTCCTTAATGAGCTGAAACTCATTGAACCCACCGTTTGCTGGACAAAAACTAAGGCCTTTCGATAAACAACCTATCTGCGCGACTGAAAGCTTTGCTGAAGAAAGATTGATTACATTGTCTGGCAATGCTCTTTTATCGGCTGGATTTGCTCGAATATCACGGCTTGAGGAGGGGAGCATGTTGTCACGCATGTATTTCTTTTGTTTCATTGCACTTAGTTTCGCAACCTTATTTTGCTGGTAAGCTACCAATTGATCAGACTCCGGTGCAGATATCTGCGAAAGCAGAATCCTTTCTTTCTGAAACAGTTGTTTAGCGCGTGATTTGTTATGGTCTATAACAATACGCGTCAAATTTAGTGAAGCACTTTGTAAAACTTGTTGCCATCTCGCCTTGTGGTGAGAAGACAGCTCGGAAGTAGCTGCGTTTAGTCGCAGTTGTAACCCTTTGGGCACTTTGGACGAAGTTAGGTATGTTGATAACGTTGACGCATGGAGCTCAGCGCGAATACTTTTGTCTACTAGTTTTCTAGCTTGCAAAAATGTCTCAGAATGTGTACAAAAGGTAGCTTTACCAGTCAAAGGTGCAGGAAGTCACTTGGACACTGTGTCCCGGTCAGCATTTCTCCTCGATGGGTAGCGACGGCCAAGGTTCGGAGAAGTCTGCGTCGCACATTCGTTGACGACATAAGAAGTGTTCCGAGGGGAGCACATCGCGTCGGCATCACGTGAAGCGTTTATCAGTGGGGACTGGCTTGTAGAAATGCCCAATGTCCGTGTCGGGTACTGCGAAGTCTCACTGGACGTGAAGTCGCGCCATGGTGAGGATGCGATTCTATATATATATATAGAATCGTATATATATATTTATATATATATATATATATATATATATATATACATTTTTCATATATATTTTTGAAATAGACCTTAAAGTTTATGCAAACGTTCATTGTGGTTGCAGTGCTGGCTATCCAATTTTATAAACAATGTCTATGTACTCCTGCGACATAGCCGTCACGTAGGTTAATGTAAAATCTAATAAGGCGCCATCTGCTCAAGTTGATTTATGTGGCAGTGTCCAGGGCTACCATCTTCGCGCACGTCAGCGCTTTATATCAGCTTACCGCTTCTGGTGCTGCTAATATTCATGTTGCTGTAGGCCTCGTTACTCAACTCTCCACAACTGGTTATATAAAATTGGCGCGAGTATTCACTGTATGCTTGTATGTGCATTTATACGTATATTTAGCACCACTTTATAACGTTTGGCTAAAAAAATACAACACAGTCACTTCTCATCCGCATGCTTCGCATAACATCGATTTGCAAGGTACGTGGTATCTGCCGATTTTAAAAGCCAAGCATTTCTCAGCGAACTTCGGCGACTTTAGCCGTATCTATCTATCTATCTATCTATCTATCTATCTATTTATCTATCTATCTACCTACCTATCTATCTATCCATCATTTCATCTACCTATCTATTAATCTTTCTTTCAAATTCTATCTAGCCGCCTACGACTTTTAGCTCTCTGGCCGTTTCGATAACGGGATCAATTTCAATATTAGTATGGCATAGCAGGACTGCATGACGACCACCATAAGTGACTAGTCATAAGTTGAAAATCGTAATATGTATGTTAATAATGTCATAATTTACATTTCATGGTCTGGCTGCTCTTGCGGTGGTTTTGTTGTCATGGCATATTGCAAAACTGGTATAGTATGACATGAATGCGTGGCAAACGTAAGTGACAGGCCCTAGCTTAGAAATCAAGACATGCATGTCATGTAAGTCATGACTACACACGACGATCATGGGGCGCTCACAGTCGCTTCGCCAGCTTCAGATATACCAAATCTTGTAAAACGTGACGTCAATTGAGGACCAACGTATATGACTGCTGCAAACATGATAGTTATGACATGATTGTCGTCTAGAAACATGGCTAAATATCACGCTCGTGATGCACTCGCCACCGTTTCGCTAGGTTAACATATGCTAAATTTGGTATTACGAGACGTGAATGAACGACGAAGGTAAATGACGCGTCCAAATGATGATAATCTTGATGCGTGTCACGTAAAACTTGGCTACATGCTACGCTCGTAGTGCGTTCTCGACTCTTTTTCTAGCTCCAGATATACCGAATTCGATGTAACGTGACGTTAGTGGAAGAAGAACACAAATGCCAGGTGCAACAATGATAATTATGACATGGAAGTGATATACGCTATAAGTTACGTGCGCCTCCTAACGTTGTGCTTATTTTCAAGTGACATATCAACCTTCATTCATGCTTCGCATATTTTCGATCCCCACTGTACGTAGGATCACGCAAATTTTTTTATTGCTTTAAATACAATGGTGATATCGTTAGCACACCATTCTGAAAAAGGCTTTAGAAACATATTTACAATATTGTCTAGTCGAGAGCGTGTCGAAATCTCAAGATTTAGTATACGGTTTTGTACTCTATAGGAACTTAGGAGGATGAATAAATGAGGAAGGACAGGAAGGTTAGCCAGCTATAGGAACTTAATTTATTAATAGGATGAGGAGGTAGTTTGCTGCTCGCGGAAAATGGAGGAGTGACGCTGTTATCGGTAGAAAAAATCACTTCAATGTTCGCAAGATGAATATGTTAGAGGAGCTTCGTCGGATACGACAGGGTACCCGCGAATCCACCGTACACATCTGCTATTATCATATATAGATTGACGACATTGTTATACAGGGTGTCCCACGTAACTTTAGCCAGAGCTTAAATATATGCTGGCACCCGCAATTACGACGCCACAAAATGCATGTTGCTCACTATTGCCTGTTGTTAGTCAGACTAATTTCTTTGTGTTCTGAAATATTGTTTGATTAGATATGTTTACTTAGCTAACTTTTCAAGAAACGAAAATAAATGAAAATTTTCATTGAAACGTGGAAGATCGGTTTGCAAAACGTCCGATTAGACTGTTTTAAACTTTATATCTGTACGATATTAGTGTTTTTCTCCTAATTGCAAATGCCCGCGAAATGCAAAAAATACCGCGTGACAAATCCGCTCGTGCGCGAGTGCACACAATGATTCTAGTGCTCCCTATCGTTCTGCGCGCGAACTACCACAGAATTTTCCTCATCGGGCTGACTCGGCAGGGCCGCAACGATCGTGGTGACTTTACAATCAACACGTTTCGCTATCGGCCACAAAAACGATAACCGCTGTGTCTACTTATCGCTGTCATGAACTGGTGCGCGGAAAGCGTGTCATTTGTACGCGGAACGTTAGGGAGCACTAGAAAAATAGTGCGCACAGATGCGCGAACGGGTTCGTCACGTGGTATTTTTTTGTATTTTGCGGGCATTTGTACTTAGCATAAAGGCACTAATACTTAACAGATATAAAGTTCAAAACTATCTATTTCGACGTTTTGCAAACCGATCTACATCTTTCTCCTAGAACTTTTTATCCCACCTCGTTCCTTCAAAAGTTAGTTATTTAAACAGATCTAATCAAACAATACCTGAGGACACAAAAAATAGTCGGACTAACTCCAGGAAATGGTGAGCAACATGCATTTGGTAGTGTCGTAATTACGTGTTCCGGCATATTTTTAAACTCTGGCTAAAGTTATAGTGAGACACCCTGTATATGGGACATTTCACGCCAACTGTCCCAACCTTGGCGCTCGACATCTCCGATTTACTTGAAAAACTTTTAGAACTATCTACCTGAAGTCAAAAATATTTCCCCGAAGTATAATTTGCGAAAAAAAATTCCAGTACCGCCAGCTTCATTTGAATTTTTTCGGAAAGCTCGAAACCATAGCTTGTGAAACATGTTGAAAAATTCGTTCTTCCTGAATTAAGATAAGAAAAATTTGGACCATTATAACAATAAGAGGCGTTTTACTTAGAATAAGTTTTACGAGCTTTTACAGTGTCGAGAATTTTTTTATGAGACATCGAATAAGGAGAAATCGGTTCATATTTGCTATTTTTTTCATGAGAAGACAACACGAAAGGAAATTCAATAGTTGACAATACCATGTTTTATAATGTTTTACTGCCGAATGAGGAGTAGGAGGAGGAATAAATGAGGAAGGACAAGGAGGTTAGCCAGTTCTCAGACCGGCTGGCTACCCTGTACTGGGGAAGGGGGATAAAGGATGAGAGAAAAGAGACGTTGTAAAAAGAGAGAGAGAGAGAAGGTCATCAGACGATCCACGACACTGTTTACAGTCTGTCTCTAAGACCACTTGCCCTCAGAAAGCGCAACAACGCTCTCAGTGCCTTGCGTGCAGAGGACGGTCTCGGCCAGTGTCCTAATACCCTTTCTTCCGACAATTGGCGATTGTCTATTCTATCTAAAGCTTTTTACAGTTCTTTTCTTGGCACGCTGAAGTGGGGCACTCGCGGAGAAGATGGGAGAAAGTCTCTACGCAGCCACAGTTGTCACATGTCGGGCTTCTGGCCATTCTGATTCGAAACGAATAAGCATTCGTAAAGGCCACCCCAATCCACAGACGGCACAAAAGTTTCTCCTCTGCCCTGGTTATTCTTGATGGAAGACGGAGCTGTAGGTGTGGATCCAAATTATGAAGGCGGACGTTGGTGAATGTCGGTGAATTCCACTGAGCGAGTGTCAGTTCTCGTGCAAGTGATCGAATCCTTGCAGCGGTGTCCGTTCTTGATAATGGTATAGCTACACAAGGGGCATCATCATGAGCAGTTCGGGCTGCTTCATCTGCACGGTCGTTTCCATCAATGCCGCAGTGGCCTGGTATCCATTGATACGCTATGTCATGTTGTTTCTCTATAGCCCTGTGATTAAGCAGTCTTATTTCAGCAATTAGCTGTTCGTTTGATTCATGACGATATGGCGAGGCAATGCCCTGGAGAGCTGCTTTGGAGTCGGAGAATATTGACCATGTCTGTTGCGGTTCTTCAACTAGGAACTCCAGAGCGGCACGAATGGCGGCGAGTTCTGCCGCCGTGGATGATGTCAGATGCGAAGTCCCGAACTTTATCGTGATGGATTTCTCCGGAATTAGCACTGCGCCTGTGGAACTTGTTGAAATGACCGACCCATCCGTGTAAATGCGAATGCGTCCACTGTGTTTCTCATGTAGAAACAGTAATGTTGTTTGTTTTAGGGCCAAATTTGACAAATTTTTCTTCTTTTGCATTCCGGGGATGGTTATCAGGGCTTCCAGTGGATGTAAACACCACAATGGCAACGACGGTCTTGCCGCGCGCGTGAAGTTCGTGGGAATCACCGCGCGATGTTGGGCAATAATAGAGCAGAACGCAGAGCGTGGCCTGGAAGTTGGAAGGGAGGCGAGGTGATGCGATTGAATCCGGGTGGCATGTCCTATGTGCGTTCTCAAGCATCGACACGAATGTATGTTTGTGATAGGGTGTTCATGAGCGATTGCGACAGTCGCTGCTGAGGATGCGCATCTCGGCAGCCCAAGTCATATTCTCGGTGCTTGAGCTTGTAACGACTGGAGAACGTGTACGTTTGTTATGCGGGTCTTGCCAAGCACAGGTAGGCTGTAGCGCATGAAGCCAAGAAAAAATGCAGCATACAGTTGAAGCATGGCTCGTACCGATGCACCGCATGATTTTCCCGCAAGAAACCTTAGGACGTGGGTGATCATGGTAAGTTTCTTCTTCATGTAAGCGATATGAGGGCTCCAAGACAAATCACGATCTATTATTACTCCAAGGAAACGGTGAGTCTTTTGATAGCTGATTGTGTGTCCATTAATTCTGATGCGGTATGGCGCCATTGTCTTGCGCGTAAACGTGACTAGTGAGCATTTCTCATATGACAGCTCCAGTCCTCGTCCTTGAAGGTAGTTCGATGTCAGTGTAGCCGCTGTCTGAAGCCTGGCTCGTACGTGTAGACGCGTGACCCCTGATGCCCAGATGCAGATGTCGTCCGCGTATATCGACAGATGTACGGAGTGTGGCAGGACGTCAACGAGGCCAATGAGCGCAAGGTTGAAAAGTATGGGGCTTAGGACCCCACCTCCAGGTACGCCGCGATAAGTATGATGTTGCCTTGTTACGCCATCTTCTGTCTGAACGAAGAAAGTTCTGTCCTTCGAATAGCTGCAGATCAATTGGTAAACGCGGCCTCCCAATCCAATGCTGCCCAAGGCGTCCAGGATGGTTTCATGTAATACATTGTCGTATGCAGCCTTAATATCCAAGAAAAGTGCCGCTGATAATCTCTTTGGGCTCTTCTGCTGTTGTACAGACGTGACAAGATTGTCTATGGAAGACCGTCCACGTCGAAAGCCGGTCAAAGCATCGGGGTATATAGTGTTATGTTCCAAGTACCACTCCAGGCGAGTCAGCACCATTCTCTCCATCACCTTTCCAAAACAGCTGGCAAGCGCGATGGGGCGATAGGAGGCCATGTCCAGAGGCGATTTGCCTGGTTTGAGCAGGGGCACAAGGCGGCTGCCCTTCCAAGAAGGAGAAACCAAACCGTTGCTCCACGAGTCATTGTATACAGCTAGAAGGGCACGCCGAGCTGTTCGTCCTAGGTTAGCAAAGGCCACGTAAGTGACTCCATCGGGTCTAGGCGATGACGAGCGCTTGCATGCTGCCTATGCTGCCTGAAGCTCCTCTAGAGAAAACATATCGTCCATCAGAGTGTCTCTGGACGCCGGCGCGTTTCGTAGGTTACTCATGTTGATCCCGGACCCCTTGATTGCAACCCTTGCACAGAAGTCTTCCGCTACATTAATTTCACGCCGGCCTTTCTGGAGAGCAAGGCATTTGAACGGACGATTCTGCTGTGGCAATGTTCGTAGGCCGCGGATTATTCTCCATATTTGCGAAAGAGGTTTGTGGGGATCGAGTGACTCGCATAGTGACTTCCATCGTTGCGACTGTAGTGCATTGATTCGACGTTGAATCTTCTTTTGTAGACGTCTCGCTTCCCTCAAGTCGTAGATGAATTTCGTGCTGCTATAACGTCGTTCGGTGCGATGACGGATTGCGCGAAGTCGCTCCAACTCCACCTCATATTTGCAAAATTTCGCAAAGATCCACAATTAAACGTTGCCTCTTGAATAGCGGCCTTCATTATACCTTCTAGGCTTTCAAGAGAACCTTCTTGGTTTCTCTCGCATTGCTTCTCTGTGGATTATCTATACTTTGACCAGTCTATCCGTGAAGTGGGTGCGATTTGCGACTTGCTCAGCCCCTTGATTTTATATAGGTGGTGATGTGGTCCCTGCCATGCGTTTCATTGTCCGCAAACCACTGCACCTTGGTGTTTAGGCTACTTGACACAAAAGTTAGGTCGACACAGCTACTATATGTCAGACCCCGTAAAAACGGGGGAGCGCCGTCATTTAAACAATATAGTTGGTGGTCAGATGCAAAGGAGGACACATCTCTTCCCCGACGGTCCATCTTCTGGCTTCCCCACAGGGGGTGATGAGCGTTAAAATCACCGGTAATAATCCATGGCCCAGGTGTCGCTGATATAATGGCGCTTAATCTGGCTGGGTCGAAGCGGCCTGAAGGCGAGATATATACTGCCACTAGCGTGAAGTTCACGTTCTTACGCTAAACTGTCAGGCACACGTATTGGTTGCTGTCGTCCGGTGTTACTGGATGCTCAATATATGTGAGTTCGCACCTGATGTAAACAATGACCTTACTGGTTTCGTTACGGGTTGCAGAACTGAAAGCCTCGTATTTACAAATTTGTATAGCATTCTGAAGACGTGGTTCACAAATTACGATAATTGTAAACTGATTCTTGAAAACATATAGTCGAAAATCCGAAATGCGGGGTTTAAGACCTCGGGCATTCCATTAGAAAATTGATGCCTCTTGGACTTGTTTACGGAAGCGCTGCAGAGAAAGAGCCATGGTGCTTCTCCAGATTTGATAGCACCGGATTCAAAGCGTCCAATATTTGGAGAGCGCTGTGGGCAGCCGGAGTCTGAATAATATTTAGGTGTACTCGAATTGTCTTCATGAGCGTCTTAATCACGTCTATTATTTCGTTATCTTAACTGTCATGACTTACTCGCTCTGAAGTAGCTTTTAGTGGGCGATGCTGCCGCTCTACTGGCGGTGTCACTGACGGCAGCGCTGGCCACGCGTCAGGGTCAATGTTTCTTGCGTCTTTCTGAGGGTGCTTGTTGTTGGCACTTGTTGACGCTTGTGGTGGTGAGTGCGTGATATGGGGTAGCGGTGTATCCCTGGCCTTGGCAGACGATGTCCTAGGAGGTTTCCTATGGCGCGAACGCCGACGTCGCACTTTGGCAGCAGCCTCCCTGTGGGTAGAACCATCTCTGGCCATCTGCCTCAGCACTTGCATCTCCTTCTTCACATTTGGGCACTGCTTTGATGACGCCTCGTGAGGACCTTGGCAACTGCCGCATTTGCGATGTTCTGCCTGGCAGGCTTCCGTGTTGTGCGACTCCGAGCATCGGGAGCACACAGCATAACTTGTACAAACAGCACTCGCGTGTCCTATTTTACAGCACTTCCGACACCGAAGAGGTTTCGGCACGAACAGCCGTACTGTGTGTCAAAAATGACCAACTCTTACTTGAGTTGGGAGGCTGCCACCCTTAAAAACTAGTTTCACGCATCGTGAGTTCCCGAGACGGTGGGCTTGCAAGATTATAGTAGCTTCCGTCACTGGTTTGATTAGAGTGGGAAAATCAATATCGCTGATAGAGGTGTCGACGTCGTAGATAACGCCTGCCCTAGAGTCCTTGCCATCTGGTATGAAAGAACGTACGTTGATGTTCCCGAGCACATTCACCTTGGTCCATACGTCGAGAGCAGTACGTTGCGTAACGTCAATCGTCAGAACGTTCTTGCGGCCTTTGATTCTAACGTCTGTTATTTGTCCCGGAACCAGCGCCTCAAGTGACATAGACGTGACTTGGCGATTAAGTCGGTTCATGCTGTCAGCGGCATTCAGCGGGACAAACAAAATAGTGTGAACCGGTGGCTCTTGAATATTCGTGGTGGCCTTACTTTGGGAAGGAGATGTCGTAAGCAGCCTCCTCTTCGCCTTGTGTCATGCCACGGGCACAAAGTCACTTTCATTGGAGCTCTCATCACTGGCCGTAGAGTACATGAGCGTGTCCTCACTGTCGACGTCACTTTGGGTGGCCGGAGCGCTTTCTTAGAGTGGCCACAGACGACGCGGAACGTATGGGTGGAAGCCCTGGTGATTCTACGTTCATTTCCGCAGGCAGAAGAGCGGCGTCTTCCACTAGCACCAAAGAAAACGAGAAAAAATAACAGAGACTGAAACCAGCGTTCCACTCAGGAAAAACTTCGTCTTCGTCTCCGAATGAGAGTTATTTCAGGCGTATACAGAGCAAAATAAGGCTTACAAGCGGCGAAAAAGTTGCAGAAGTGTTCATTTTTGCACCTGTTCGGCCGTGAATTCAGCATTGAGGCGGCAGTACTCAAAATGTGCTCAGTAGAAGATTTATTAGCAACTTTCATAGGCTACTTACTCAGAAATCTTTATCAAACTAGTTTTTGTTCTAAGCGAGAAAAATATTTTTGAATTAGCGTGCTACCGCTCACAGGGTTCGGACGTGTTTACAGCCGTAACAATGTGTCTTAATAGTAAGTACAACCTGCACGGACATGGGGATCATTTGGACAACGTAATAAACTTTGTCTGTGCCTATTTAAGTTACTTACGAGCTACCATTACTCTTAGTTAACGAGAAACGCGAGACCTACTTGACAACATTTAGCCGCAAATATACACTTATACGCACATATCACAACAAAAGGAAAGGAAATGTTTGAAAGTCAAAGAATTAAGTCTTTGATAGTGTTCTCTGTTGATATTCGGTCCAACCAGCACAGAATATTCGGTCCAACCAGCACACAGCAGCAGAGCACGCGCTTTGTCCTTGTGAAGATATATTCACTCGTGTGTGCATAATAGCCGACATGTCTTTCACTTGAGTACACATATATGATGGGTGTCACCTGATACTGCACATAAGCACATTTGTTATACAAAAGAAAGCTCGTTATTTTTAGTACTTGTCAGCAATTCCGCTGTCTTGTAAGAAACGTGTTAATGCTTTTAAAGCGTGTGACTGTAAAGCTGCAGTTCACCACGGGTCCAGAAGTTTCTTCAAGCTAAATGGTCTGCGGTCTAATGCCAACAGTTCTGATATAAGACTACGTCTGGGCGTGTCATGATGTGGACAGTCTATGAGAAGGTGACTTACGTCTTCATCTACAAATCCACATTCACATTCGGGAGTTTCAGCTCTGCCAGTTCTGTGCAAAAAATGTTTTGTGTATGCGGTGCCTAGCCTCAATTGGTGAATTAGAGTTTCCATACTTCTATCTAACGTCAGGGTAATTTCGAATTCAATAAATGGATCGATGTGATATAAACCACAGCTCTTTGAACCTTGGTCGAACCAAGCAGTTCTGCTCATTTTGAAAGTTGTAGTCTTAATAATACTACGCAAATCGTTTTTCGAAATCGGCAAAGAAACAGTAACGTCTTTACGATGTGCTTGTCGTGCTGCTACATCGGCAGCTGTGTTTCCTGGAATGTTGCAATGGCCAGGTATTCACTAGAATTTGATATCATGTTGCGCCTTGTTTGCTTTGGTGAGCTCTTTCAGCGTTTCATATGTCATACTATCACTAGTTACTGTCGTGTTTCATATGTCATACTATCACTAATTACTGTCACGATCACTGAAAAGTGATCTTAATGCGGCCTGTAAGTCACTGAGAAGTACCCATTTTCTCGCGTTTGCTGCCGAGTTTATAAACCTTATATCATACAGAATCGCAACAGGATCAGCTGTAGTAAATGACGTCATGCGACATAATTTAAATGATTCTTGAATATTGAGTTGTGGTATAATAAATGCCGATGTTAAAGACGTTGTAATACTTGATTCATTTGTGTAAACGTCTATGTACCCTGGATACCGCATGCGTATCTGATAGTGTGCTATTTGTTGAGCAGCTAGAATGAACATGTCCCTTTTTCTAATAATGCCATCCACTGAGAATTCAATGTTTGGTATTGCAAGCAGCCATGGAGGATAGTCCATTTCAGAGCTCCAAAATTCATTTCTTGGTAATATATGTACATTACTCTGTATTTTTTATGAGCATTGCTTTTATCCCTTCGTAAATCTCCAGTGCCAATGTGTGGTCCATGTGTTGCGTCTGTAAGTGAAAAAAAATGGCGGCATGTTTCGATTGTTCTCATGACTGGAAAGGGTGGTTGTCGAGTCTCTGGTATGACAAGGCTGCTGGAAATCGCTCGTAGAAGACCTAGGCAGACGCGCAGTTCCCTAGCTAATTGTATTTTAAGTCGCTCTTCTGAAGTGCGGCAAAGGCCGTGTAAGACTGATGCAGAATATGCAACTTTTTGTCGTATTAAAGCATTGTGAACAGCGAGCATGATTGGTACAGATCCGCCTCGTGATGTCCCAGCAATTCTGCGGAGTATATTCACCAGCATATTCACCTCGTTTTCGAGTTTCTTTATGTGAGGTGCCCATGATTGCTCCCTATCAAGTATTACTCCGAGAAACCGATGCTGTGTCACAATATTTAGTGGTTCTCCTTATAAATTGAGATTGAAGTTTTTTAACTTCTTACGGGTGAAGGGCGATACAGCTGTATTTTCGTGCGACAGAACCATTCCTCTTTCATTTAAGAAGTTAATAATAATATTTATGCTATCTTAGAATGCAATCTGAATGAACCGTACATTCATTCCAGATGCCCAAATGCACACATCATCTGCATATAAGGAGTATTTCAACTTAGGAGGTAGCCATTTAGCTAAATCTGCCATAACACAGTTGAAACGAAAAGGGCTAAGTACGCTTCCTTGTGGCACTCCCTGTCTGACATCGTGTTCCGCACTCTTTTCTTCGCTCGTCTTAATGAATATTTTGCGACCTGATAAAAATTTAGATATTCACTGCAAAGACCTGCCGGACAGTTCAAGTTCCAACATACTCAGCAGAACATGAGTGTGACTGACTGTGTCAAATGCCCTTTTGATGTCTAAGAACACTGCGACCGCCAAACTACCACAGGCACGTTCATGCTCCACATACGTTACTATGTTCAGTATTGCATCCATTGTGCATATCTGTTTTCTAAATCCTGTTAAGTAGTTGGAGAATACGCTGGTTCTGTTGCACCACCACTGAAGTCACCCATCAATCATTTTTTCGATTACCTTACATAGACAGCTTGTTAGACTAATTGGGCGGAAGGATTCAAGGCTCAAGGGCGTCTTAGCCTGTTTTAAGATTGGAATGATGCGAGCAGACTTCCAAGACTCGGGTACAATTTCTTGCATCCATAGATAATTGTAAATATCTAAGAGAGTAGTTATGCTTGTTGGCCCAATGTTCTTTAACATATTGTATGCAATGTTGTCTGGTCCAGAGGCCAACTTTTGACGACATGAAGTTATAGGACATTGCAGCTCACTTAACGTAAATACAGGGTGTAGTTGATGATGCTGGGCCCAAAATCAAGCATTAATTTCCTGGCTGGCAAACGTGACAGAATTATGAAACAAGGCACATTGTAATGGGGCGGGCCTACTGATCAGTTGACAAAATTCATCTGCTATCACATCTTCCCGTCTGTCCAAGGCTACAGCAAGAGCACGAAATGGGAAGCTCTGTGATACAGGGCCACTAAATACTCGAATTACAAGCCAAATTCTTGGAACAGGTGTGTGGGGAAAGAGCGTGCCACAAAAATCACGCCAGCGTCGTTTGCCTAAATTTTCTAGTCGTCTGCGCATTACACTGTGGAATTTCTGCGCATTTTTGTATGCTTCTAAACTTCCGCTGCGTCAATATGCCCTTTCTGAACGTCGTCTGATGGCTCTTAGATGTTCATACTCTCCGTCGACTGCAGCATAGTCTTTTGTAATTGGGACTTTTTTTGTACATTTATTTGCATTGTCTTGCAGAAATTCAGTAAAGCTTTCACCTGTCGTGAGTTCACTATTTTGGTTTGTTAGGCAGTACCGAAAAGATTTCCAGTTCGCCAGTTTGCAGTAGCGCTTGATGTCGTCATTTCGCAAGTAGAGGTGATTTATAGGAATGGCAACTGGTCACTCCCACGTGTTTCTACATCCGTTGTCCATCCCACACTGTTCACTAGATCTTGTGAACACATGGTGACATCGATGCTACTCGAGTAATTATGCCCTCGGAGAAACGTTGGGGAGCCGTCATTTAAAATTGTCAAATTCCATGTGTCTGCGGCGGCACACTCATCAACGTCCCCATGTGCATCACATCGATCACTACCACAGATTATGTTGTGCGCATTAAAGTCTCCACATATAAATGTATATGAATTAGAAATATTGAAGATATTTGTTAGTTCTTCCACGAAAATGCTGCTTGATGGATGTAGGTAAATATTGATCACTGTTATGCACTGCTCACCAAAGGATACTTTGCAAGCGACGAATGCTGGGAAGTCGGAATCACTTGAGTGAACTTGGTGAGGAGGTAGGTCCTTTCTGACCCACAGATGCACTCTGCTGGGACAACTTCGATGAGCTGACTTATATATCACGTAGTTATAGAGGCGGGAATCATCATTCATTTCTGCCTCTTGTATGCAAAGTAATGGAAAGTTATACTGCAAAAGGAGTTTACGAAAGTCAGCACATTTCCTTCGAAGACTGTTGGCGTTCCACTGGTATACGGAGACATTTTTATAGCGCTTATTTATATGTTACTTGTCGCAGGTTTGACCCGAATTGTTTACACAATAGTGCTTCCAGAGGCAGCAGGACTTTTACTTGTGGCTGGTTGTTTGCTTCCGGTAGAGCAGACAGGATTGCCATAAGTGCTGCAAAAAGCATTGGTAGAATTATTTGCATGACTGATGGAGTGGCATGGTCCCCATTTAAAGGTTAAGTTTCTGAGGGCTGTTGAGAACGACGTGACATTTCGATGTTGTAGATGAGGTGAACACTGGCGCTCTCGGTTCTGCTACTTTCTGGCTAAGGTCGCGTGGGCGTTCGCAGCTTTGACGTGTAGGTTGGGGTACTTGAATGTGCTTCTCGTGAGTGATCTCTCGGGTGTGCTCTTGGTGGTTCTCTTGGCATGTTGGTCGGTTGTTGTTGTTGCGCTATGCGCTGAGGTGGGTCATGTACAGGATGAACAATCTCAAGGTTTGGAGAGGGCTCGTTGGGGTGCGGTTTTTTTCCTTGAATAAGCTCAAGCCGACGCAATTTTGCAGCAGCTTTACTTTGCGAGCAGCCTGATTATGAGGCAGCGTGATTACCTGCACAGTTTGCACACTTAGGCTGATGATCTGACTTGCACTTCTTATGGTGGTGTTCTTCTGAGAAGATCTTACACCGGCGTGTGCTACGGCAACTTTTCGCCATGTGTCCAAATTGCTGGCAGTTATAGCACCGCAGTGCTGCACCAAGATATTCTTCCACTGGGTGACTAGTGAATCCTAAATAGATTCTTCCTGGAATCGGGCGGTCATCTTGAAAAGTGAGAATCACTGAGTAAAGTGGACTCGACGTAACTGCTCCATCTTCCTGGCGGTAATATTTCATTTGCCGCCGCGCCGATATAACCCCTGCATCTCTCAAGTACTCTAGGAGTTGTAAGTCTGAATACTGCAGAGGCACATGCTTTACTTTCCCAACGTTCCGAGTGTATGACTCTGAGATGAAAGGCTTAACTTCCAGACCACCTACATTCGAAAGCATCAGAAGACGCTTGGCTGAAGCTAAGGAAGCAACGCCGACACTGAAGCTTCCATCTCTGGTCGTTCTGTATGACTGCGCTTTCTCTTTAGCAGCGGAAACTACTTCGGCTGACACTCGATTGAGGTTCACTTTCCAGAAGCTATCACCTTCATCTGTTGGACGAAAGACGACTGGGATGCCCTCTGCTTGTTTCTTCTTGTACGCAACCAACGTAAATGTTCATCTTCACCCATGTCTTCTTCATCACTTAGGTAATAAGTTGACGTTTAATCGTCGAAAAGATTCTCTTCTAAGCGAAGCTTCTTGCTCTCAGCTTCATCGTCTTCCATGGCTGCTGGACTCACTAGAGCCATTTCGCGGTTGTGAATGAGCAAATGTGGTGGCTTTATGATGTTTTGGCGCACCTCTAAAACCCCCAGGATTTTTCATATTGTCCTGCAGTATCACTCATGAAGGTTGACGCACTAGGACGAGCATAAGGCTCGTGGCGATGGCTACGAACCACCGTAGTGGTCGCGTACTAGCAAAGTCTTTGATAAAGAAACCTCGTACCTGTAAGGCGCCGAGCCCTCAAAGTCCCACACCGAGGAGAAATGGATGTCAGCGTAATAGTCCAAGAAAAGAGCAAAAATCGAACACTGCACAAAAACAGCGACCGGACCGCACCACTTTTTCTTCTTCTTCTTCATCACTAAAAATATACTTCATGACGTGCTGTGGTGAATGCCCCTGGTCACAAGTGTCAAGGTCTTTATTACTGTCGATAAACGATAATGTCAAGGCAACAAAAAGCTCTTTTTGCTTCGGAGAACCATAAACTTTGGTTGCATTTTTCTCGCTTATGAGTTTTTAAGCACTATTTTTATTGTCAAAACTGCTTGTACAACAACAGGTTGAGGAAACTTGAGACCACCTTTCGTGGCAGTGACAATAAGTAAACAATCGTCGTTCTCAAAGCTCTCGTCTTCTAAAACAAGATTGTCCTTGCAGGAGGCACAAGCAAGTTTTTTACAGCTGCATGTGCGCAGTAGCCTGCCACATAAGTATTGGCAGGAAGCATCGGCTGCTTCTTTGTGATGTCGTGCTTCCTTACGGCAACACCAGACCATTTCACATACTGTGAGTCATGAAGTGAACCACATCGGGTGAAAACATCCAGATAAGGGAGCTCGGGGAGCTCGAGCACTTTTTGCTATCTGGGCCTGTGCTCTAACTCGTATATCTGCCGTATAGACACGTGATACCGCGCTCCTGGTAATTGCCTATATTTCCCAAATCTGTCCTGTAGGCAGTCTGTCTGAAACTTCCCCAGCAACACGTACGAGAAATAGAGCTCTTCATTGCAGTAGTGGGTTACTTCTACAATGGCATGAAAAGTGTGGAGAAATACACTGTGTGTTTCACGTGTCAGATGGCCTGCATCATGCTTTAGACTTCCCCAAAACCCTAGCCAGTCAATTATGCTGTTGATGAAATTGATCTGAGGGGAAGACAAACTTCTCACTGGCTCTTGAAAGCTGTCGCGCAGGCGCTGTTCCTTGTGAGGAGTTTTCCAATTTACAATATTCCACCACATCATAATTATGTGGATCAATTCAGCTGTGCCTTTGACATGTTGAAATTGAGGTAACTTTGAACTAGTGAGTGCTGTAATATTTGTAAGGTTGAAGATCTTTAGAACGAGCTTGACGTCCTGGCGCTCCAAGTTGGACGGATTTAGCGCTTTTACAGATAAAGTGGGAGCCGCCCGCAAGAGCTCATTGCTTTTTTCTTTGTACACCTTCTTCAAAGTTCCATATGATGCTGTGACCACTTGTTCATCACAGGAAAGTTCAGTTATGTCGGGGAAACACATTAAATAAAGTCCTTGGATTTCATTGATTAGGTCAGTTGTTACGGATACACTTGAGAATATGAACACTGTCTAAGACAAAGGTCTGGAAGGATTATATGGGTGTGCACAGACAATAGTAAATTGCGGGGGATCAGAAAAAAAGACATTGCTTTCCGGTTAATGAAAATGTCAGAAATGGCAGTGATCACCCGAATGCCAGCGTTTTCTAGCTGTATAATGAGGTGTTTCAGAACACAGTGTATCGAGTTTTGCGACAGGTAGAATATGCACATCTTTGTTGGATGACCACAGGCTGCGCATCATCAACACGTACGCAATCATTGCAGCAATTTTGCTGTTTGTGGCTGCACCTGTGACGAAACCACCTTTATATGCGAAGTAGGACTGTAAATTAATCTCGTCTAGCATGAGCTTTACAGTACATTTATGGTTCTTCAGTGATAATGCTATTTTTTAAATGCGTACCATTTTTTAGCGTTCTTCAGTGACTTTGAGCGTATGTATCTATCTATGTAGCCGCCTACGACTTTTAACTCTCCTGGTCGTTTCAATATTGGTATCGATACCAAACTCGGTATGGCATAACATGAATGTATGAAGAACATATTTGACTAGTCACAACATGAAAATCATGACACGTATGTCATTATTGTTGTGAATTACATTTCATGGTCCTGCAGCTCTTGTGGTGGTTTCGTTCACATGGCATGTTGCAAAACTGGTACGGTATAGCATGATTATATGGCCAACACAGTCCACAGGCCCTAACATGAAAATCATGACATGCATGTCATGTAACAGCATGACTACATGCCACGCTCATGATGTGCTGGTGGCCATTTCGCTAACTTCACTTATACAGAATTTGGTATTATGGGACGTGAATGGATGACGAATATATGATACTTGTGCAAACATGATAATCATTAGATGCATTTCACGCAACAACATGACTGCATGGCACATTGACGATGCGCTCGCGGCCGTTTCGCTAGCTTCACATATGCCAAATTCGGTATTACGTGACGCCAATGGATTACAAAGGTATGTGACTGGTGCAAACACGGTAATCATGAGATGCATGTCATGTGAAAACATGACTACATGCCACAGACAAGGTGCCAATATATCAAAGTGACGTGGTTGCCGTGCTCGTGGCAATGTTTTCCCGTCAGCTTTCTTCTTTTACTGCCCTTGCAACAACAGATCATGGCTAGAGTTTGCCAGCCTGGCTTATATAGGAACGTGCCACTGGTGACCTTTCTTTCTGCCGCTATATTTCAAAACAAATATATTGATGGAGTACTTGGTAATCGGTGTATCACATTTTTAGTACAACTTGCGTACTTTGAAAACAAACCTAATGGTGTGTAATATTCGTACACAAGTCAAATATTGTATGATATCTCATATTTTGCAATATAGGCTGCTAAAGGCCCGTAAGAGCTTCAAGATATCTTCTCGTTTAGTTGGTAACTGTGGTAAAGGTTTACGGGCACTTAGATATCCAGGTACTACTTCTTTTGATTACCTACACTCATTAAGGTATTGAATTGCTACATGTAATTGCATAATAAAGTGCTGATGTGACTCACTTTCAGGCAAATACCCCTTCAAATACAAGCTACTATGTGCTATATGACAATGAATTTGACTTTATCCTGTGAGTATTACATGCAATATTACATGTTCTTACAAAGTTTGTATGAAATGTTACTGTTGAATTGCATACAAGAAAGCCGGCGTAGTGTGGGCACGCAGCGTTACCTAGGTCAACGCACGGACTAAACCCATGTCAGGCTAGATAGGTTCATTCTAGAGTGCACTTTGGTTCATGAATTGAAACTTCATTAGAACACACTTCAAAGCACCTCCAAAAAAGTTTATAAAGTGAAAGTTCACTAGACTAAAACACCAATGTTTTATCGTGTAATCACAACCCGAAAAAAACATCTGCTTTTCAGATGCATTGGAATTTATGTGTGTTTGTTAAGCTACTTATTTGCATAAGAATTTTACGCTTATTCATGATCAATATTACACAAATATTTTGCCACGCCTACTTGCTTAAGACTGCAGTGGTCAGGAGTTCAGTAGTGCAAGCTTCGGAGGTTCAACGTCCTGACGAAGGAAAAATGACCGGTTTTGCCAAGCGACACAACTTGTACAAGAAATATACACTACGGACAGATGCAGTTCCGTTTGGCGCTCACAAAAATCATCCCCTGTTTGTATTATGCAGCTGTTACTGCCTCCCCAATAAGCTTCGTCCACGCACCGTTGGCGAAGGCCGTGACAAAGATATTTAACAAAAACATGATTGTACCTATTGCAGCGGTCATCATGACACCGGAGGCATCGAATTTTCTCACGGAATGCTTTCATACAACTCAAATGAGCTATGCAGAAAGTTTCTGTCAATAAAAGTGAGCTAGGATTGGGTGCAATTGCGTTATTTTCATGAGGGATTAAAAAAATGTTTTGTTAAGTCACGTTCATTTAAATTGCATTTCAGGACATGAAGTAACATTTGATATATATATAATGTTATTTTTATGTATATCAAATATGTTACATATATATATATATATATATATATATATATATATATATATATATATATATATATATATATATATATATAACAGACAATAATGGCAAGGAAAGTATAGGGGAAGCTATTTGGCCGAATTGTAATGTTAGTGTCAAGAAAGAGATGTGGGTGAAAAGATAACTTGCCATGGGCGGAAATAGAACCTGCGACCTTCGACTAACGCGTTCGATGCTCTACCAACTAAGTTACCATGGCAGAACATCGAACACGTTATTCGAAGGTCGCGGGTTTGATTCCTGCCTGCGGCAAATTATCAATTCAGTAAAATTACTTCCCCTATACTTTTTTTGGCAATATTGTCTGTTAGATCTCAATATAATATGTCAAAACACAAAAAACGAATCCTTAAGTACACCTATTTTCTTTATATGTACATAAATATATATATGTATATAAATATATATATGTATATAAATATATATATAAATATATATATACAGAAATAAAAAAGAAAGAAAACAATTACTAAGCAGTCAAGGCATATACCAAAACAATTTGTATTTGTATATAGTCCTCAACCTTAGTGCGTTGTTGGTTTCCTGAGGACCAACAAGGACGTGGTGGCCCACTATAGCTTCAGTGCCAATAACAGACACCCTATTGCCTCTACAATGAACGGGAACACTATGAATAGCACCATTTACGGGAGCAGACCACCACCAACAGCTCCAATGCTTTTTAAATCAATGTTTTATGTGATGCTTAGATGTCCTCCATCCTGCAATTATACTAGGGATCAAAGTGTTGATGGAGCACACTGCTCTTAGAGCCAAGATGACACTGCAGTTCTGCTGTAGTTGTCGGTGAATTTCGCGATGCAGGAACATGGGAGTCATGCAAATGTGCTGTTGCGGGTCTTTCGTCACCTGATATTAGCGGGTGCTGTGACCGTGCTGCATCCGGAACTACCATCGATTGAGAGGCGTTTAACATGCGACTTTGGCCAAGGCTGTATCGCTGGCGTTCCTTTCAGGAGAGAATTTTCATTGGAGGCCCTGGACCGCATGTGCTTTCCGGACCAAGAGCTGGCTTCTTTATTTCTCATGCTTTTAGACCTATCATTTTAGAGCTAGAGCTCCTCTCTATCGGCGTAACTCAGGCTTGTTTATATTTGTGCGCTATTTAACACACTTCTGAAGAACATCTCTTGAACAGTCTCCGTAAAAATGTTTGCAACGGGACTACTGAAGGAATGCAAAGACGTCATCATGTTCTTTTCGCGTCTTCGTGTTCCAAGTTTTGCATCACAAATAAGATATTCAGCAAAGTTACGCAACAACTCGTCCAACAAAAAGCTCTTCCTTGCTATGCAACCATGCAACCCTTTTCGACAGTTTCTCTCAATGCGTGAGACCAGAATGACTCGCATGACAGGTCGTAACGCAATACAGGCAACTCACGGTCTACTCGTAATTCTCGAAAAGAAAAAATTATTTTTATAAGACCGTTTAGAGGACATGTGTAATAATAACGCACAGCGTTTAACATGTGTGCTGATATAGTTGTACCACAGAAGCTCCAAGAGGTAAACTTCTATGATTGCACAAGCCATAGCCCAGAGTTACTGGTCTCAGCAGCAAAGCGCCAGTTACCGCTAGTTGCACTTGGTTCCAACAAAAGTGAAGTTTGTGAACAAAACGGAGTGCATTCGTTACGTCATACAGTGATCTACTCTTTACCTGCCTTTTAAACCACGACTGTGCCCTGTAAGGTACGACAATATGCTTACGATTACTCGAATGACACAGTGGTGTCGATACACACAATAAAACTTGTCTCGACGAGTGGAATCGAAGGCAACGATTAGAATATGAAATGGCGAAGTGACGGCGGTGAGCCGAAGACTCCGATTCCACACAAAAGGACAATAACATAGAAGGGCAAAGAAACGGTGGCTGGAGACACACACCGAAGCGATGGATTCATAGATTTATATGTGGGTAATCACATTGTGGTTTAACATCCCAAAACCACGGTGTGATTATGAGAGATGCCGTAGTGCAGGGCTCCAGAACTTTCTACCACCTGGGGTTCTTTAACTTTCACCCAAATCTCAACACATGGACCTACAGCACTTTCCCCTCCATCGAAAACGCAGCCGCCGCAGCAGCAGCAATTCGATTCCGCGACCTGCGTGTCAGTAGCCTACTGCCTTAGCCACTAGAGCACCGCGGTGGCGCGATGAACACGAAATTGGCATTTTCAATTTCGGTTTCTTAGGTGATGGGTGGCTGAACTTTTTTGCTTGTGTCTTTTGGAATAAACTGCATAGAAGGATGCTTTATGAGCGAAATGACGAAAAATAGTTGGGCATTTAACATAACCAAAAGTCATAAAACGGCAATTTAGGGAAACATTTTTTTTTTCAATTGGTCTCAGATATCTTAAAGCCGGACTGTTTCCGTGGTGTAATTGGCTCGCGCGATCGGCTGTTAACCGATATCTTAAAGCCACGCCAATTTATGGGCTAAGCAGCCGACAAGCTTTTTCATATTTTACTCAAAATGACCCAATGCATCTTAGAAAGCTTCTTACTGACTGCTTCCATATCACTTGCATTTCGACAATTTCGAAGATCCGCTGCTATGCTATGCCGAATGAAATGTCTAGTATATCTTCTGTGCTGAGAAAAATAATGCATTTTTCTTGTTGCCCCGATTAGGCAATATACTTGCTGAGTTTTTTGTTGGCCTATTATTGATTGCAGAGCATGTGCAACTACCCGATCAATACTAGACCAATCACTGCGAGTATAGGCCACAGTTGCATTTCAAGTGCTGTACCGTGTTTTTCTTTCGGGCACACGTGACACCAATCAACAATTTGTTAATGAGTTTGTGTGAATCTTGGATGACATCGCGCAGGTCCGCTGATAAAGCTCGGTGCAAAGGAACAGTATCTGATGTTTCGTCAGACGTGGAATTACATGCTGCTGACCGAATTGATAGAGTTAAAGGGTAAGTGCCCCTATATACACTTTCGCAACGAAAAAACAAGACATTCTAAAATGTCTATGGCGCAAGATGAAAAATGTGTTGAGTTTCTGCTCAAAATGCCCTCGTAGGTAAAATTTTAAAATTACTTAGCAAAGGACACTTTCACAGGACCTAGCAAATCGGCTCTCTTTGGTTAAACTGCAGGGAAATATTACAATGATGGTTTTGCGTGTTATGTTTTCTTTTTATTCGTCCCCTGCAATGGTATCAGCTGCATCATTTGTTTCAGTGTAATAGTTGTAGCACTCTTCTGCTGTCCCGAATATTGTAGAAGGGAGCCGTGGTAGTCACATTTAGCATTACAGATATAAAACGCATTCTGACTAATTTTGCTACCAAGGTAAAAGAGAGGAGTGTGGCAAAGTCCTAACGCGTAGTTATGGGTGAAATATATGTGAGAAACTATATCCCCATTCAGCTAAAAATGAGGTCAGTGGCCTAAAAGGGTAGCGTGGTAACTCGAACAGTCTCTGTGCGATTGCCTGCAAAAGTAAGTAGTCTGTCGGTACTTCCGAACACAGTGGTTCTCGAATTTTTGTGAAAGGGCAAATGCAGTAAAGAGTGCACCCTTCTCGCGGAGATGCAGTTGAATATCAAAATATTGTACGAGATGCAGTGGAAGAATAATAAATTATGAAGGTACAAAGTAAAGTGCACAGGCACCAGCAAGATGCAGCCTCACGTTGGGCAAAAGGTTCTTTATCTACACCATAACTAAACCTATGATATGACGTACAAATACGGGTAATAATCTCTCTTTTGCATGTTACATGCGGTCACAACAGATCAAGAGCTCAGATGCTTGTTTCCAATGATTCAACCATAACATGTACTGCTTATCTTATGGAGAAAGGATTGCGAACGCTTGTGATGTAAGGGTGCGCAGAAAAATACCAGGCAGTGCGATGGTTATTCTCGTGTTGTTTGTGCGACCCAATTTCTAGGTGTAAATGTCTGTACACTTGTGGCCATATTCCAAGAGACATTAAGAAAATAAACAGTTCCTCATTCCTTTAAGGGGCTGAAGAAATGGGCAAAGCTTTTATAGAAGCTATAGACGCTAATATATTCTAATGTAGCAAACAGAGTCGCCAGGCCGGTAAGTTAAAAATAGCCAAATTATTAATAAAAAAATTGCCCGCAGCTTCCCTCGGGGGAACACTGAGGAGGATGCGGAGCATATAATTGGTTCACGGGGTGTTAAAGTGCGACTTACTTGGGTCGATGGCTAAATTGGTTAACGTGGTTGTGAAATGGGGTGTTATATTGCGACTTACTTGGGTCGATGGCTAAATTGGTTAACGTGGTTGTAGGAGGGGGTGTTAAATGAGTGAACACGTACACACGTATGCGACAGGGCGGCGCTGGTCGATGGGACGTCGATCATTGTGTTTGTGGATTCGTTGGCATTCATTTCACGGCGACTTTGGACGTCGACGCGCCGTACAAACCAACGGACGAGCGGCAACTGAGTGAGCGAGCGCTGACCTTGAGTATATATACAGCGCGACGGCGCATGCGCTGTCAGCTGTCGAATGTTCTCGAAGGAGAAGCGCGCGCACGGCACAGATGGCGACGGCGCGACGGCGCATGCGCTGTCAGCTGTCGAATGTTCTCGAAGGAGAAGCGCGCGCGGCACAGATGGTGGGCGACGGCGCGACGGCGCATGCGCGCGCGTCAGCTGTCGAATGTTTGAGAAGCGGTGCGGACGGCGCGGACGGCGCACTACAAGGCGCGAGTATAAGATGCTTCCGCATCTAACAGAAAGCATAGTAGCCAACTAGATCCAGTGGCAGTAAAAGTCGCCATAAGTAGCCATGCATGTTTGAAAACTGCTTTCACAATTCTATTTAAATATTTCACGCAAAATACTTTGCATGAAAGTAAATACGTGGAGCACGAGCAATATACAATTATTCACACAGCGAATCACGCATTTCTGATATTACCCATCGGTCCACTGCATGATGGCGTAGTGTTTGTGTGGATGCAAAAACGATTTTTCACACAACTTGCATGAATTTTCTTGAAATTACTAGAGATCGCGACAATAAAAACGAGTCTGCAGCATGATTAGCGGGCTCATGATTGCAAATGCTAACACTGAAGCATAAATTGCAGCCACTTTCACAATTATTTCTTCGGTGATGTATGCAGAGTCACCTTCCGTACCTAAGCCAAGGTAATGGTACAAACTGTACGTCAAATTTTCTGAAGGGTTAATAGTTTTGTGGGCGATTTGTTAGGATATTCGAAGGGGAGCCCTAACACAAATTCGCAAGATACCACATACTATGAGAATCAGTATCATGCTGGTGCTGGAGGAAGTTGAATGTGGTGCGGTTGTCTTATTTTTTAGCCAAGCGTTTCAAAATGAAGCTAAACATTTGTGCATATGTCACATGTGTAGCCGTGTTTGCCGAACAGTCGCACATTTTTCATATAACCATGTAGTGTTTTACAGTGGCGTAACGATGCCAATGACAACATCCGTATTACCAATACCAGAAGCAGTAAGCAGAAATTTAGTGCTCTTGCTTGCAAAGATGGTAGCCCTGGCTAGTGCTACGTAGATCAACTTTAGTGGATGGCGCTCACATACATTGACGCTAACCCAACGTGAGGCTTGTATAGTACGAAAGTAATGATAAAACATAGGAGCACATAAAGCACTGGAGCATTGTATTACATGATGTAGTAATGCAGCATCTAAGTAATGTTAGGTAAAATTAGATGGGCAGCACTGCAAGCAGAAATGACTTTTCATGAACATTATGCCTGCATAGCGTATTTCTCTGAATGAGTTCCGAGACGTCACCTCACCCGGTGGTAGGATATTTTATTGTCATGCAAGATTTTTCTGCTGGGGCCATAACAGAGATCCTTTTCATTCATCAGATTAACGCTGCTGAAGTCGGTTGTTTTCTTAATGCTCTCACTTTTAAATTACCAATGCCGGTTTTCGCCGTTCTTTGGTAGATATACACTTTCGAACAATTGAGGCGCATACCCGCATACCATGGCCTGTGGCATATGAGTATGTGCTACACGTGTTTAGAGGAAAAGGTCTGACATCGTACACAACAGGATTTCCATATTACCCATGTCAACACATGACTGTCATAATCCTCACGCCCCCATACTCTCGCATACTAATTTCGGTCAACCCTAGCTTTAGGACGTGAACAGACAGGAAGACAGACACACACATAGATAGATAGATAGATAGATAGATAGATAGATAGATAGATAGATAGATAGATAGATAGATAGATAGATAGATAGATAGATAGATAGATAGATAGATAGATAGATAGATAGATAGATAGATAGATAGATAGATAGATAGATAGATAGATAGATAGATAGATAGATATGGTCAAACTAGCCGAAGTTCTCTAAGAAATGCTTCGCACTTAAAATAGTGACACAAGAGGCAAAGCTGGCAACACAAACGCTTATCAAGAATTGTTGGTGAGTGCTGTGGATACCCCCTTTGTGTCTCGTGCGCTGTTATTTCAGGGATTACTATAAGTGGCGGATGCCCTATTTCCAATGTCAATGAGTGCGGAGTGGCCCAGGATATGGTGCACTTTGACTTATGTCACCTGAAATTGTGGTTTAAAACCGCGTTCGGGAATTAATGGTACGCAAGATGTGCCTCATTCAACAGTTATCTCAGAGACTCAGCCAGGTAATATTAAATGTCAACAACATAAATACGTGCCTAAACCATGAAATGGTTATGAAGGATGCCGTATTGCAGGGCTGTGGAGATTGTAATCGAAATTCACACACGGTCAAGGCAGGCCATCCCCCGTGTCGATAAAATTCGGATATTAGGCATGTTCCTGGAGGAGCACGGAAGTAACTCTCATACTCTGACTCGTATTGCGGCAAAGGCGGAGAGCATGGTCAAGCTTATACTTCGGATGTCTAACAGGCGTGGAGGGCTTTGTGAGGCCAACCTCATGAGGCTTTTCCATGCCTTTCTTATGAGTCACATTAATTACATTGCCGCAGCGCATAGGTGGGAAAGGAAAGAACAAGGGAAACTGGATGCGATTATTCGAAAGTGCATTAAGAGGGTCTTGGGCCTTCCAAACAACACAAATGAGGAGAAGCTCAAGGCTCTTGGTATGCATAATACATTTAGTGAGATTGCAGAAGCGCAACAAATAGCACAAGCTGCACGACTGTCCTCTTCCAAAGCTGGGAGACGCATCCTGGAGTTTCTGGGCTGCGAACCAACTATGGTAGGAGACAAAAAGATACAGCTTCCACCCAAATTGAGGGAGCATATTACGGTCTCACAAATTCCTAGAAATGTTCACCCTCTCTACAATGTCGGCCGCCGGGCCGCTAGGGCTAGGTCGCTCCTCAGTTCCGCCGCTGCCACCCCTGAACTTGTGGCGTTCGTTGACGCAGCACAGTATCCCGGCACATCCAATTTCGTGGCTGTGGTCACTGACCTTCACGGTAAAATCCTCACAGCAGCATCTCTTCGAGATACCACGCCGGCTAGGGCAGAGCAGGCTGCTATAGCAATGGCCGTGGCGATTCCCATGCGCACGCGCATTTTCACTGATTCTCGAGCTGCTGCACGAGCGTTCATGACCGGGTCAGTCTGTGAGCAGGCGGCCCATCTTCTTACCAAAAGACCACATTGCACGGAAATCGACGGCCACATCACCTGGTTTCCTGCCCACATGGGCAAGGATGTCCACCCTGTTATCCCCAATGCCAATGAGCTTGCCCATGCCCGAGCACGCGAACTGTCCCACCGTGACGGGCAATTGGCATCTAATTTTGGGGATGGCATCCGGCAGCTTGATTCGCTCCTCACCTTTAACGAAATTTGCAAAAATTATCAATTGGCCAGGCGTAGCTTTCCGCTCCCGCACCCGCAACTCTCTAGGGCCCAGTCAGTCACTTTAACAATGCTGCAAACGGGTACTTACCCGTCGCCTTTAGTGTACAGCAAGTTTATCGACAGCATAAAGCCGCAATGCCCTCATTACGAAGAGAGACGTTGCACGTTACCCCACATGCTCTGGCAATGCGCGGCGCTGCGCGATGGCGAGCCTCTCAGCACAGAAGCTGCCTGGAGGACGGCAATTACCAGCTCGGACCGAGAGGTCCAAATCCGGGCTATCCAGAGGGCCCGCAATTTGGCGGAGGGGCTCACTCTTCCTGTCCCCACGTAGGTGCGGCCCGCAGCCGACCCTCCCCCTTGAGGGGAATCGGCTCCTCAGGACAATTTGTAAATAAAGTTCATTGACTGACTGACTGTGGAGATTGTCATCACCTGGCAATTCTTAGGGTGCACTGACATCGCATATTACATGAGCATTTACCATTTTTCTTCAATTAAAATGGCACTTCGACCTTCGGGTAAACAGCAGAGTATCCTAGCCACGTATCCACCGAGGCAGGCAGCCAGCTGTTCAAAATGATTTTGTTTCTGTGTCCGCGAGGCCATGTCTTATTTTCTGGCTAAAATGATTTACCTTTATATATTTTAGTATGATCACCACCATTCAGCAATATCCCTGCATTCGGAATTGCAAAACTATTTCGACTACTAGTTATTTCCAACGTATACTTAAGACTACTGACTGCGACATGACCAGATATTGATAACTTCTTGAATTGAAAATACGAAAAGTTGTGCAAAAAGCAGCAAAGTAGCAAAACTGATTTGATGCTGCCACCGTTGTACAACACTATTCAAAGGGGCACCAAATGGCGAAACTTGAGAGCCCTGGTTGCGAATACGGCTTTGCCAACTTCTGAAACTGTTTTTCGGATACCTGTCTTTCAATTCTTTTGCTGTGTGGACCATGGAAGAGTCTTGTTCACGTTTACAATAAACTGCGCAAAGCACATTCCTAATATTTGATAAAAAGTGAGTGGAGCATCTCAGTTCTGAGCAAGCTTTCTTATTATGTATATGTATGTAATGCATTTACGGAAGCCAAATAAAATAGAATTTTTAAGTCTACACACTTTCGCACTCTTCAAAAAAAGTGATAGAGTCCACAGGCAGCCATAGGAGTGTACAGTTGAGCTTGATTTGAAGGTTATAGCGCCAGCAACGACCAGCAACTACAAAAAAGCCCCGTCCTATGCAGAACACTTACTCTATAGGGGGAGATGCTTGTATTACACAAGCGTCACTCGCTTTTTCTTGTTCCTGAAGCTGCGCACTCCCATCTGAGGAAGGTCTTTCATGGGAGCAGTGTGAAGCGCTAGTTTCTGTTCACACATCTTTACCAGAAATTTTGCAATCGCCTGCGGCGATTACAGCCCCTGAAAAACGCACTTGATCGCAACAAATTGACGGCTTAAAATAGAGAAACAGGTAGGCTTCAGAGTTCGTCGTATAGCTTAATTGTTTAGGCATGTTTATTTATTTATTTTTATTTAATTTTTATTTATTTATTATTTATTTATTTATTTATTTATTTATTTATTTATTTATTTATTTATTTATTCATTTATTGTACCCTTAAGGCCTTTCGGCATTACAGAGCGGAGCGGGCTACATGGGCAAAAAGACACCACAGTACTAACTAAAGAAAACAATTCATAATTAGTACAATGTTCGCTAGTCATACAATGTTAGCCGAGTATGACGAATATCGCACTCAAGGAGAACATAAATAATTGACAAATACGTGAATTTTGTTCCTTATGAAGTATAAGTTGGGTAGATAAAATACAGTGTTGTATGAAAGACTGCAGGTTATTTTATATTAAGATGATATAATGGACAGGTGCAGCATTATTAGTATGCCGTAAAAACTGTTAAGGTGACATTAGTTCGCACAAACGCTTATTACTGTACAATGTTATGTACGGCTTTCCGAAAGTTCTCATTGTTAATAATACTGACATTATCAGCCGGGAGGTCATTACAGTCATGTGATGTACGAGGTATAAATGATCTTGAAAGACATGTGGTGTTACACGCACGAATTCTAACTTTGTATTGATGATTCATGCGGTGAGATAAGTGATATGGTCATGACATGAATTCCGGATGTAATGTGGGATGGTGATACAACTTATGAAAGAATGATAAGTAAGAGATCTTACGTCGTGAAGCTAGTGATTCGAGATGCAGATGTGATTTCATTAAAAATGTGCTGGATGTTCGGTTGTAGTCCCATAGAATAAAACTACAAGGGTTATTTTGGATTAGATTGTTGGATTGAATAAGGTTGTGGCGATAAAGGTCCCGTATAGTTTAAACGTACTCTAGTTTTCGCCCTATAAATGATTTTTAAAGTAGTAACTTTAATAACAATGGAGCGCGAGAAAAGTTACGGCGCAAATAACCCAACAAACGATTGAATTGATTATTTATGTATTCAATTTGTGTATTCCATTTCAAGTTAGATGTTATATGCACACCCAAGTATTTATATGCAATCTTAGTTTCTCGTGAAATGATGGTATACGGGCAGGTTACTCTTCGATCTAGCTATTCTCATAAATTTACACTTGCTCATGTTAGGCCCCATCCGCCCCAGACGACACCAATTGCAAACGTTATTTAGATGAGATTGAAGAGTAGATATATCATGCGGTGAAAGTATTTCTCAAAAAATTACGTAATCATCGGCAAACAAGTGTATATTAGAGATAACCACTGACGTAAGGTCATTAATGTAGATAAGGAATATAACAGGCCCCAGGACCGAACGTTGTGGCGCTCTGGACTGAACGATATTGCGTGGCAAGTCATGATAATTAGCTGTTACGATCTAGAAATGATTAACAACAAACGACTTCATTCATTTTACAAGGTTATGATCATGGTATAGTATGCTTAGTTCATGAAGTAAAAGTTTATGGCTTACCTTATCACATGCTTTTGAAAAGTCTAGAAAAATGCAATCAGCAAGGTGTGAGTGGCCAAGTATGTGGTCTAATTTGTGAGTGAAAGAAATAAATGAGACTCAGAAGAAAAAATTTTCTGAAAGCCATGTTGTGAATGCGTAAAAAATGAGTTAGATTCAAGAAAATGCATCAGACTAGTAAAAATAACATGTTGAAGCAATTTACAGCAGGTGCTAGTTAATGATATGGGACAATATTTTGCAAGTGAGGTTTTGCTTCCATATTTGTGTGAAGGAATAACTTTTCCGGTTTTCTATAGAAGTGAAAGAATGGACATTGCTAAGGCACGTTGCCGGGCTAGTTGGTTGAGATTCATCATTTTCACTGGTATAGCGCACCACGACAAGGACACACACAAAGGAGAGATGCACACACACACAGCGCTAACTTGCAACTAATGTTATATTTGCGATCGTACACGCTGTTTATACAACAGTAGACCGATAAAACCTGGATAATGTCACGTCAAGAATACAGCACAGCCCATGCACGTGTCATAACCAATAGCGACAATCTACACTAGCCCGTCAAAGTGAAGATTCCAGATACTTCTTTTCTTTAGTTGATAATGCTATGGAAGCCACACTCACACATTTTTCTTTCCTTTTGTCTATTAAAAAAGCTTCAATAACTACACGTGTGGTTCTATCACGGGCCTTAAAGAGTATACGGGTGTTTTGGAACATAGGGACGCAACTGCACCTCTGACAGTGAAGGGCCAAATGACCGTATACAGCTAGCTCTTTCTACATTGTACTTGTGGTCCTTTAGTCTTTCATTCACACACCTTCCAGATTGATGAAATGATGAAAGAATGGATTTGTCGACGAGTGATTGCTGGAAAAGTTAAGTCTGTACAATAAAGCTATACGAGGAGGGTTTTTTTAAGGAATTCGGCACAGATATCACATTCAGGAGAAAAAAATGCAATTTCAGTGAATCTATCAGCCGTAGTGCACCACCAACCTCAACAATTATCGGAGACATCGGTAAATAGTTAACTTTTTAGTGTAGGCAGAGTAATATAGGTAGTTAGCGAGAAGTTCTTCACGAAAACGTCGTTCGAGTTGCGCAACGGTTTACTGAAACAGGGTTGCCGGAGGAATCGTTTAGGTTAACAGAACTATCGGGAAGGGGATTATTAGTACGCCAGAATTTTTTCACATTGGTTGTTTGCATTGATGGTAATGTCAATGACAAAAATGTGTCTTTTCGTGTTAGAGGGCGGCTACATTGGCGTCAGATACATGTGTGTATTGTTCCCAACAAGAGGCGGTGGGCGATTGCTTCGACGAATGATACAAACGTTTCTTTTTGTTTGACATCGCTTTAATGTACTATTGTACCAGGGCGACATGGATTACATGTTATGGCACGGGTCAGAATGTATTTGTTTGTTAGACGCTGTACTTCAGCCGCGATAATGTCCCTGTTTGATTGCAGAGTACGGTTATCAAATTCCTTAAGAAATTCGTTTCCTAGGTCACACAGTTCATTATTTATTTCTTCGAAGTTTGCTTTTCTGCGATTTCTGATAACTTTTTTTTGTTTTGCGGAAGTTTTTGAAAGAGACATTAAGGGGGAAAGTTATTATCAAATGATCACTAATACCTGCCAAATAATGAACATTCGATGATTATTCAGGACAGTTCGTTAAGATCAAATCAAGAGTGTTAGAAGCAATTGGTGTAATTCTTGTGGCGTGCGTTACTAATTGGTACAAGAAAAAAGTTGAGCAAAAAAAACGCTTGTGATTCAGAAAATGATGAGATAGGTTGGTTATCTGCCCACGTAATGTTAGAAAAAATGAAGTCGCCTAGCAGAAAAGGGGGCATGGAGTCAACATTTGTGGTAATGTTTGAAACTACATCATGTAAATCGTGAATGAAGGAGGGTGGAGATGAAGGTGGACAATTCTATAACCCCTAAGATTGTTCTTTGATTGTTGAGCTTAACTGTGGCCCAAACTTTTTCTAAGCTTGAAGTGATGTGAATGCTTGATTATGGGGTATGTTTTGAGATAGCAAGAAGTGCACCATCTCCTCGACGCTCTTTTCGATCGCAACGATATACCAAATATCGTTTGCTACTCTAAAAATCTTCCGAGTCAAGTACACCGTCTGATAGCCACGTTTCCGTAAGAGCTATTACGTCGGCTGAGCAGGTGTCTATCGTAGATTCCAGCCAGTCGCGCTTCTTAAGGATACTTCTTATGTTCATATAGAGAACATTGGCTTGTCTGTTTTCATTGACGCCACTACCCCTCAGCACACCTATGTAGGATCGCGTTGTGGAGCAGCCGCCTTGTTGTTAGAGCGTCTGCTACGGTCATGAATTTCCTGAACGCAGTCAGAGTTAGCATGGTAAATGTAAAACTTATTATTCATGAGCAATTTTTTGTAGTTATTTTGAACGGCGGTTTATGTGGCAGCGAATTTGCAAACTCAAAAATTTTTTACGAGCCAAGCGGGTTGCGGGAGAAAATTTCTCACTAACTCTGATTTTGCTGAGCTTTAGCTGCCCGCGTGCTGCAAGTATTTTTTCTTTCATTTTTTTAATTTGCAAACCTGGCAATTAAAAGACGTTGTTTGTCGGCTGTCTAAGTGCCAAGCCAGTGGCTCGCTGAAAGCCATCAATACTAGTCAAACCAAGTGCGGCGCTTAGAACAGTGATTAGCTTTGTTTCGGTGTGCTGCCGTGTTTCCTTCAACTCGGGCAGCCCAAAAAAATATCAAGCTATTATGGCGGGATCTGTCTACTAATTCATCAAGACGTAGTACTATTGAGTTATTGTGAGCAGTAAGTTCGACTACAGTGTCCTGTACGCATGACAAGTCGGTATTACAACGCTTCAGGTTATGGTTTTTTCTTCAAGGTCATCCAGCCACATTCGAATATTTGTAAGCTCTGTCTGTATATTATTTTGTCCTGATTGAATGGCCTTCACATCTGTTGCAAGTTCAGTTTGGCATTTTGAGGATTGAAGATAATGGGTCTGAATATCTTTAGGAAGCGTAAAGATCGCCTTCATTTGGTCTACAGGATTATCGGGTAAGTACTCGACAGTCAGTCAGTCAATGAACTTTATTTACAAATTGTCCTGAGGAGCCGATTCCCCTCAAGAGGGAGGGTCGGCTGCGGGCCGCACCCACGTGGGGACCGTTTGCAGACCAAGAGTACAAGAGTTAGACTCAACGTCACCGAAACAAAGCAGTAAAGTTGCCATTGAGCAGCACTGCCATAGAGATTCACACAGCACCCGAGGGCCCGGGAAAATAATCAGGAAAAGTTCGTCAAAAATCATAGAATATGGTGAGAATTGTGCACGCACCAGCGTAGCGAAAACGTTTCGGTTAAGCACAGCGCTGTCAATGCTGTTCCCGTGCCCACTGAAGACGGTGTCGTTGTGCTGGCTGTTCAAGTACGTCAGTGCTGCTGATGATGCTGATGCTTGTGCTGGGTAGCTAGGCGAAAGTTCGACTACGGAAGTTAAATCCGAGAAGTTGCTGTTATCTAGAAATTGGGCGCTTGAGCACGAGCCATTATTAAAGCTGAAGCTCCGAAATGGAGGGACTGGGCTTGTGTGGCGATCAGGGACGGATGATAGCCGAGAAAGAGCGAGTGATAGCGTCACCTGCATTGCGAAAACGTCTCGGTGAAGCACAATGCTGTGAATGCTGTTTCCGTGCCTACAGTCAGTAGGGCAGAAAATGAGCAATCTTTTTTCACTGCTTTTAAGTGTGCCGCTAGACTTCTGGTACCATTGGCAGGTATGACGCTCACGCGATAATCACCATAGCACGTGTGATTGTACTTGTACATTTGTACAATTGTACGATTGTTTGTATTCTCGAAATCCTCTTTTGATTCGTAGTTGTCGAGAAACACGAAACAATGACTTCAATATTCTTTAATTGAATGTTCTAGATGGAGTGGACAGTGGGCACTTTCTCTATTTATCACCGATGTGTTCATTTTCAACTAAGGAACCAGTGTGAAGAGTCACTCACTACCTCATAACAAGATACAGTTGGTTGGCTTGATTTTCGTGCGAAGTGGTGTTCCTATTTGTACTTTCATTAGGCACTCTTGAGCGCAATGTGTACCACTACGAAGTGCCCTTCACGCAATAATTACTCCTCTTGCGACTGAGCAAAGGAATGAATCAATATTCGTGAGTACTTAAGAATTGTACTTCAATTAGACATTCTAAAATAGTTCGAAACAGCCAATAATGCGTGCACAGTCGTTTACAGCGTTAGGCATGCATCATGAAGCGAACCTTAAAAGCGAGAGACGCACAAACAGGACGCTCAAACGCTCTCTGAGTTTTTTTTACAACCCCTCGCTGGTCCAATAAGTTGACATCACCCTCATTTAAACGCGGTGATCACTAAGACCATCTCCGGAATCAGAGTAAGGCTGAGCTCATGACGATGGTGACTTGTGAGTTGAGTCATCATCATGACGATGATTACTCCACTATGGTTCATACCCACTCAAGGGGATTGACCAAGCGTTGATTACATGAACGTTTCAGTCTTTAAAGTCCTAGACATAATTCTTCGTCTTCAGCAACGGCATTCAACAATTGCACAATATTTCTCGCAATCGTGTAGCGGGTGACAAGCTTCCCCGAAGAATGACGAAGTATGGCGTAATGAATGGCTCTCTACTACATCCTATTTTCTATATCTCGAAAATTTGTTTTCTAAGCTGCCCGATTCTTGACTCATTCTCCAGGGTGGCTGTGAGCCAGAAGCTCAGGCTATACATATATATCTAAAAAAAACGTCAGGCCTGCGGCGAACGCGCAGCACTGTCTCTGCGAAAGGCAAAAGCGGCCTTTCCGTGCCTTTTTTTTTCAACTCTTTGGGTAGCTGCTGCAAGCACGAATCTAGAGTACCGACTACGCCATTGATCATTGTAGGGTAGACAGCCATTCACTATGCTATCCTTAGTCATTCGTCCGAAAAGCGTGGTACTCGCTGCACACTTGCAGGGAACATTGGGCATTTTTTGTCCTGTAGCTGAAGACGATGAAGAAATATGCGAAAGCTTTTGTAGTCCCCACAATGCATCATAGTGGGTATGCGCCACAGTTATTAGGTGAACCAGATCAAGTTTTTGTAAAGTGTTTGACGACCCACTCGTGTCACTATTCGTATAATGTGACACCTAGTTGTTCTTTCGCTGTTGATAAAACGCTTGATTGCTAATAATAACACAATTACTAGCCCGAAGACAGCCCAAGGCCAGTTTCCAAAGACGTTTCTAGCACCGACGTGGCTCTATGATAAAATATTGGGCTGGCACACCGGAGAACCTGGTTCCGATTGATTTGGTCTTTGGTGTTTGTCTTTTTTTCTTTTTCTCATTGTTACATCGTACACAATATACATCATAGCATAAGCGGAGACATCCTCTTTATTTCATCTTCTTTCTCCGTGTGGCAGGCCACCGAACGCGTGCCATTGCACAGCTCTGTAGACGGTAGCAATGCCCTATATCATATCTTCTTTTTCCAAAAAAAAAATAACAACACGAGAACGGTTTTTTCTTTACTTGTCTTGTCTTGTCTTGTCTCCTAGGAGATTTTGGCTCATACCCACATGGGGGATTGGCCACACTGTACCTCATGATAGATAATTTTTATAACGCTTGCTAAAAAAATAAAGAGAAATTAGATAGAAACAATAATAATGTTCCTTTGAAAAAAAAAAAAAAACGTGATAAAATTGTAGAAGAATACGATAAAACAGAATATATAAAACGAATTAACAAGAATGAGGAAGGGGAAGAAAGAATTGGATATATCTGGCAGTACCACTAGCAGCGTATCCTTCCGGTTGCCTGAATGAATTTATGTAGCGCTGACAGAATAGCACTGTGGCCCACACCCAACTGACTGGCTCCAAACGATAATACGGTGGATGTATTGACTGGCAATCCGAGCATACCAATCTTTACTTCCCTAACGAAGTGCTTCAATTTTTTCGGGGTCTTCTTTTTACGCTTGCTTCTTCTTATGGGCACATCAAATCCAGAGAGGCTGGTTGATTGATCGCTATGTGGGGTTTAACGTCCCAAAACCACCATATGTATATGACAGACGCCGTAGTGGAGGGCTCCGGAAATTTTGACCACCCGTGGTTTTTTAACGTGCATCTGAATCTCAGTACACGGGCCTGCAGCTTTTTCGCCTCCTTCGAAAATGCAGCCCTCGCAGCCGGGATTCAATATTGCAACATGCGGGACAGCAGCCGAGTGCCTTCGCCACTAGACCACTGTGGTGGGGCCTGAGAGACTGGTTGGAACTCTGGTACATATAATCCAGGGTCTGCTTTTTAGGGGCGAAGCTTCTTATAGCGGAACCTGTTCGTCCATCGTTGCTGTTGTAGTATGTACTAAGTATAACATTTTGACCTCCAAGGTGGTGCAGGTGAGAGATTTCTTCTGTGCGTTGTTGAACAATAAAAAATAATGCTCAATGTACAAGCCAATGGCTTCTAATGAAGATTGAGAGACAGAAGCATTCGATTTTTAATTAACGCGCACGCTGTGATCTTCATTAGCAGTCATTGGTATGTACATTGAGCACTATCTGACAAGAAAGGGTTGCTACGTTATACTCGCTGGGTGTAACCTCCTTAGTTTTCGAAAGGTTTAGCGAGCGTTGAGCCGCAGTGCCATGAATACAATGAACTTGTTTATACCATGAATGATCTTGAGGTGGTTAAAGGTGGGAAGTAGATATGAAGCGCAAGCCGTAAGAAAGTAATAGCTGAATTCTCCTCTCTCTCATTTCCCATTAGCAGCCACTGGCATGTACATTGAGCACTATCTTGCAGAACAAGGTTGCTACGTTATACTCGCTGGGTGTAACCTCCTTGGTTTTAGAAAGGTTTAGCGAGCGCTGGGCCGCAGTGCCAAGAATAGAGTGAACTAGTATATACCATGAACTCGAGGTGGTTTAAGGCGAGAAGTAGACACGAAGCGGAAGCCGAAAGAAAGTGTGTGTGTGCCGCCTCTCGTTTAGTCCTTGGAATGTCCGCTGTATGGCGTTGCTTCTATATGGGGAATATATAATGAAAAGATGCGAGATGGTGGTACTTGGAGTGTTGAATAGATGGACGAACGGACACACATACAGATGCATGGATGGGCGCATGAACGGACGCAGGGGCGGATCCATGGACGAACGCAGGGACGGAGCGGAAAGATGCACGGATGCTTGGTGGAAAGATGCATGGCGGAAAGACGCATGGACGGTCACACAGATGGACGCATCGACGGACGCAAGCAAGAACGAATGGACGGACGAATGCTTCGCCCCACTCTCCATCATTCACTCCGTGGATATGCTGCCAATTTTTTATGGCCATCCACTCTTCATGTGTCAGGTTGTGGTGCACTAGATGACTGATTAGATGCCCGTGGCCAGTACATAATAGCAGAGGTGTCAGGTTGTGGTTCACTAGATGACTGATTAGACGCAAGCGACCAGTTCATAACAACTGAGGTGTCAGGTTGTGGTGCACTAGATGACTGATTAGATGCATGTGACCTGTTCATACAAGCAGAGGTGACAGGTTGTGCGGCACTAAATTACTGATTAGATGCAGGTGACCAGTTCATAACAGCAGGGGTGCCCGATTTGATTTTGCTGACTGCTCCGGGCTGAACTCCTACTAACTTGAATGCGTTACACACGTCCATCGTCCCAGAGGCAAAAGGCCGGTCCACGTTTTCTAATTATCTTCTTGGGCGTGGAGAATTGTGGAAACAGCTTGCCGTGAACGGCAGGTGTCTTAAAACGCACCTAATCACCAACGACCAAGTTGGTCTTCTTGGCTCCCCGTTTTCATTGCGTGTAGCTCTTACAAATCATTTGCTACTTTTTACGCACTCTTGCAACTGCTAAAATGCCCTTGGTGGGTCCGTGCTGAAGCAACTGTTAGACATTCCCACTATGTCAAGTCTGGTTCGAAGTTGGCGTCGATGAAGGAGAACTGCGGGTGCCACACCAGTAGCCGCTTGAGGTGTACAGCGATATACTCGTAGGTAAATAAGCATGACTCTTCGTATATCACGGCGTTAAAACAGAGCTAGTTGAATATACGACTTCAGCACCGTATTGAATTTTAAGACCAAGCTGTTAGCATGTGGGCAACACACAAAAGTGTTGTAATGCGTTATTGCGCGCCCTGTAAGAAATTCGTCAAACCCTGCTAGAGAAAACTGTAGTACTGTATCACGTGGGTATTCCCGCGCAAAAAGATCAAGTGAAATCTTCTTCAATGCAGACGTGGTCGTATCTCGTACGAAAGCCACTTCAGGCCACTAGCTATAACAGTCAATAACAGTAATCGTAAAACGGTAGTAAGCCGAACCTTGCGTGAAAGGTCCCACAATGTCGACGGCGGTTTTTTTCCCAAGGCGCGTCAGGAAGAGGAAAAGGTTGCAGTGGTGGCGCAAAGGCACGTGCGGACACTTCACAAGGCTGGTTAATTGCGCATGTGAGCACCAGTTCTTCAATGTGACTATCCTTGCACGGCCATCAATAACACTCTCTCAGGCGTGAATGCGTGAATGTGACTCGTGGGCCAGATCCATGAGACGGCATGTCTCGACGATCCGGCACGACAATTCTGTCACCCCGGCATAGAATGTCCCTTACAACAGAGAGTTCAACCTTTCCGTGAAAGTAAGCTAGCAACTCTTTTAACGGTAATTTCTTGTCAGGACAAGAATCAAATCAAATCAAATCAAATCAAATTTTTTATTTTCACCATTTCATACAAAAGTGAAAAAGGTAGAACTGGAGAAAAAGCCGATAGTTCTTCGGCTTGACAAAGCTCCGGTTCCCCAGGCAGACAGTGGTGGAGTTTGTTTCAAAAGAATAGAAGAAAGCATGTTACAAAGTATAAAGCATTAAAGCAATAATAACATTTCAACTGAATATAAAATAAACATTGCGATGAAGGAAGAGAATTGTATAAATTAAAAACAACTATACAGCAACTACAAACTACAACCGAGAAACACTTTTTTATAACATAGAAAATTACTATAACAGCAGCATGCTATCAACAACTGGTGGGATTTTTTTTCTAATCCTATGTTGATAAGGCGTTACAGGAATAGGACCAACATTTTAGTTTTTTTATCAGTAACACATCAACACTTTGTCTGTTGAAATGATTAAGTAGGGAAGGCAGTGTATGGCAAAGGCGCTGTTGTCCATGATTTGTACGAGAAAAGGAATTTGCCATGGGGCCTGACGGCGAAATGAATATGTACTTTAGTTTTCTTGTAGATCAGCGAGGGTTAAAAATGAATCTAGCTTTCCTAGCATAGCACTCTTGTAGCATTGTAGAGTTTTCAGTTTCCAAATATCACCAGCTTTTAATATTTTAATTTGCCCAAAAAGCTCTTCCGTATGTTCAGAGAAAGAAACATTCGCAATAGCTCGAACTGCCTTCTTTTGAAGTGTTTCCATCATTAGAATATTTTGTGCGGTGGTGTTTCACCATATGAGTGAGCAATAAGTGAGGTGTGAGTGAAAGAGAGCATGATAAATGAGGCGCTTAATTTTATAGGGCAATGTATTTCGATAGCTATTTAAAACACCAATAACTTTTCGCACTTTCGCACACACATTGTCAACAAGAGCATTCCAGAACATATGCTTGGTGAATAAGACGTCGTGAAGTGCCTAACTTAAGTGACCGATAACCTGATCATTTACACTTGCTTCTTGAAGTTTTGCATGGTTCCAGCTGGGTCCACAAGGCATATAAATTCTTCTTCAGGTGCACTATGGAGTAAACTCTGTACGGGCACTAGAAGAGAGCGTCAGCCATGGCGTCCTCACTGCGCTTTCGTATTCCATGGTGTAGTTGTAGCAAAGCAACCGTGAGGCCCAACGTGCTATTTGTAATGGACAGTAACCTGTACTTTTTGTTCAGAGGAGCGTAACCAATGCCACATCATCAGTCCGTAGGGTAAATGACCTCCTCCACAGGGGAACGTGCTAATGTTCGCAAGCCCAGACGCAAGAAACAGCATCACATTCGCCGACTGAGTACTGCCGTTCGTGCGGTTACCGAGTGCGTGAGGCGAAACGGAACAGTGTGCAGTGAGGTTTCGTTATCCTACTGAAGCACCACACCTAATCTATATCTTGAGGCATACATTGTAACACACACAAGTAGGTGAGAATTGAAGAGATGTATCACTTCGCAAGATGTTAGCCGGGCTTTCAGTTGCTCCATACTGCTTCGTGCTACCGCAGTCCAAACGAAAGGCGCATATTGTCGAAGCAAGACACGCATTGGCTCCCCAACGTCAGAAAAATATAAAATCAACTTTGAATAAAAACTTCCAAGTCCCAGCATCGAACGCAGTTCATTGATGTCTTTAGGTAGTTGTAGCTTCGTTATTGCCGCAATGGATGACATTAGTGGAAGTAAGCTTCTAGCGCTGAAAACATGACCAAAGATAGTCAACTCTGCAACGTCAAAAAAACACTTCTGATTTAGCCTGAGGCCCACATCAGAGAGCAGTTTCAAAGCAGTGCGCAAGTTGCACAGATAATCCTCTGGAGAGCGTCCACACACGAATATAATGTTGATGTAAAATATAGCGCAATTGCACGCTTTTAAGCTCATATGCACCATTTTTCAAACTCCTGAGGGTGCTGACGCCAGCCTGAAGCGATCCCCCTTGAAACTAAATAGTATATCGTGAGTGATGACGGTGGTAACGTCACGACTTTATGAACTGAGTGATAATTGGTGGTACGCAGATGCTAGGTCCAGCTTCGAGAATCGCTGCACCCCAGCCAAGCTGGTCAATAGTTCTACAGTTTGCGCCAGAGGCAAAGCGTCTGCAACCACAGATTTATTTGCCTCCCTTATATCAACCCACATGCAAATTGAGCTATCTTTTTCCTAGCCACCACAATAGGCGACACCCACTCTGACGAGTCAACGCGCGCAATTACACCCTGGGCTCTCATGCACTTTCTGTATTTCTGCTGAAACCTTCTGACGAGTGACAAGAGGTTATCGTCTCAGCGTGCTGGCCACTAGCTGCCCTGAAGGGCGGACTTAGACCTTGTGGCGAAAAAAGTTTAAACGTTCTGAGTTCTTTTGAAAATAGCTGCTCCAACTGAAAACGTAACTCTTGAGGTTGTACAGGTGTTTCTTGTGACAGTAGAAGACACTTAAGGGGTGAGCCTTGAGTTTTCATGTTCACAGCCACGATGTCATCTAATCCAAGAATGGCGGCTCCTCCAGGCACAGCGTACAGTAATATAACGGCGGATCTACCATGGAAGCAGGCCGTAGAAATGCAACGCCTTTGAACATGAATTGCCGACTTAGAGTAATCAAGACTTTGGAAGGAAGTAGACGTCACAGGGTATAGTTTAGAAAAGTGGCACTGGTAAAGATCTTCGCTCAGAATGAAACCGACAATCCAGTGTCCATCAAGTATGACACAGAAATTTCTCAATTTTTGATACTGTGTACATTCACTTCTTGCGACTCCAGATTTGACAGACACTTAAGTTATCGTTTGGGTCAAGTGTATCGTGGTCATCCTCGACATGCTAAACATTTCCTGGACAATGCTGTCGGTGCCACGTACCGAAAGGCACTCGCAGAGCATGTTGTGTAAGGTGGCTAGACTGCCACATTTCCTACAAGGCTTAGTTAATTAAACCTCAGAATGAAGCTGGTGGAGAAAGCCAGGATCAGGACACGTTTCCGTTTGAAATAACCGCAATGTCAGCGCCTGCGCTCTATTTCGCTTTCTATGTGGAGGTGGAAAGTTTCTCGAATTCATAGCAAAATACTTGGTAATTTCATTGTATATAGGTGGCTGATCCCCGTTTACCGAAATCCAGGTCGACCCAAACGTTGTCCAAACGCTGTCCATGTAAGGGTATCGGTTGTAGGCGACTTCTCGCCAAGAATGTTTTTGGCCTCTTTGCACACAGCTCCTAAACTTAACGCACAAATGGCGGCTCTAAAATCGCTAAATATATTTACATAACGGTGATCTAAGAGAGCCCATTGATTGATTGATATGTGGGGTTTAACGTCCCAAAACCACCATGTGATTATGAGAGACGCCGTAGTGGAGGGCTTCGGAAATTTCGACCACCTGGGGTTCTTTAACATGCACCAAATCTAAGCACACGGGCCTACAACATTTCAGCCTCCATCAGAAATGCAGCAGCCACCGCCAGGATTCGATCTCGCAACCTGCGAGTCAGCAGCCGAGTACCTTAGCCACTAGACCACCGCAGCGGGGCCTAAGAGAGTCAAGCAATTGCAATGTGCTCAGCTGCATTGACCGTTTTTGCGCATACCGATGCTGTATTAGTGGTAACCCCTTTGTGGTGGATTGCCACGACCGTAAATTGGTCCATATGGTCTGTATATTGCGCCGCGTCTACGAAACAGGCCCCCCATTGAGATCCTTGGCTTAGCGGAGAAATGCCTAAGCGTGCACTCTCCTCCTTCCAACACTTCGTTGGGGACTGATGGTCCGCGGGGCAGGCGAGACAACGATATTCTCCTTCTGGTCCCCCGTCAACCCTCGGTACTGAGGTTTAGCCACAGCTGGTGGAAAACCCACATCCGCCTGAATCATCACCCTGCCCGCTTTTGAGCCAGAGAGCCTAATTACCTGTGTTCTTCCTTGCGCTTCCGCGATTTCTTTTAAGGTATTATGAATTCCCCATTGCAGGAGACGATCTCTGTCGGTGTAGTTGGGGAGCCCGAAGGCATTTTTACCGCCCTCCTAATGATTGCATTAAGCTTGTTTCTTTCCGCTCTCTTCCAAACGTGCATTTCCATCACATATATGTCATATGACATAGCAGAAAAGCATGTACAAGCCTGACGAAATTGTCCTTTGATAGTCCTGCCCTTCGATTGGCCACCCGCCTTAGGAACATATTAACACTATCTTTGTTTTTCGCTATGAACCATGATGTTATAGGTGCCCGGTGCTTCAGGCGTCATACTCGAGATCCGAATGGAAGCTACTTTCGTTATTAATCATCCACTTTTGTTATGTAGGTGGAGGTTGTTACATAGGGGCGGCACCCAGCCTCGCGGTCGGCAGCCCTTCTTGACCGTCTTACAGAGGAGAAGCTCAAACTTTTCGCGAATGAAGGAAGGAAAATGGGAGGAAAAGAACGGCAGGGACGTTCACGAGCCTTTAGACAGCCGGTTTGCTACTCTGCGCTAGGTAGGGGGATGGGAGGATGAAATATAGAGAGGAGAGAGGGAAGAGAGATAAACACAGCAAATTATGCAGCACACGAGCGCCCGCTCAGTCATAGTGCAGTCTTGTTTTTCGTGGTGTGTGTCATTGCTGTTATAGCCACTTGTTCAAGTCCTTGTCGAGTAGGAATTTCAACAGAGCTTTTGTGGCCTTCTGTTGCAATGTTCTCTCTCGGGCACTTGAAAGAATAGTGTCCACAGACATTTGGCTGTTGTCGATGCCCGCAAGAACGGACGCCAGTGACTGTCTCTGGATGTCATACAACGAACAGTCGCGCAGGATGTGGTGTCGCATCTCTTCGCAATGACAGGCACCTCAGAGAGCGTTCTCGGATATTCGCTGATGGTAACATCTCTTGCTGGAACAGCTACTAAACCTGAAGAACACTGGTGGTTCGTGGAGCCATCGGTATATATATGTACACTGTCTGAATATTTCTCGTGTGAAAAAAGAACAGATAGTTCTTTCAGCACGGGCGACAAAAGCTCAGATTTTCTCCGGATCCCTGGTACACCAAGACGCACTGGGGGTCGAATAAAACACCAAGGGGGTATCGATGGTTTAGATGAAGGAGTGAAGCCCGAGTGACGTTGCTCGTTGTACTTCAAAATCATTTTAGCGAACGATGCTTGGCGCCTCTCTGAAGGCAACAGTGCAAGGTGATGACAGGGAGCACGTGCAAAGTGTCTGATGTGCGTTCTCATTACATTTACAGCAACGTGAGTTTGTATTAGACAGTCACCAGCAATTGCGACTGTGGCCTCTGTTGACGTACATCTGGGCAGAGCAAGGCACACTCTCAGTGTTTGGGCTTGTGCTGCAAGTAGAACAGGAACCTTGATCTTGCAGGTACTGCTCAGCAAGAGCAAGATATATCTCAGGAAACTGGGAAACAGGGCTCTGTAGAGTTCAATCATTGCGTGTACTGACATTGCCTACGTCTTTCCTGCCAGGAACTTGAACAATTGGGAAATAGCGGTCAGGCGCTTCTTCATATAGGCCACCTGTGGACTCCAACAGAGGTTTTTATCAGTAATGATTCCCAGAAACCGGTGGGTTTTGGCGTAAGAAATCCATCGCCCGCAGATTAAGAAGACATAAGGGGTCATTGCTTTGCGAGTGAAGGCCACCAGCGCGCATTTTTTTGGTGACATGTTGAGACCTTGTTTTAACAAGTAGTTGGCAGTCATAGTTACTGCTCTTTGAAGCCGGGAATGTATATAAGGACGTGTGACTGCTGAAGTCTAGACACAGATGTCTGCGTATATTGGGATCCTAATGGTACTTGTCAAATATTCAGCAAGGCCAATTAGTGCAAGATTGAATAGCGTCGGGCTGAAAATTCGCCTTGAGGAACACGCCTGTAAGTATAGCGTCGCGTAGTTGGGCCCTCTTCTGTTAAGACGAAAATGATCTTGCAGCCACGTAACTCTAAATCGACCAAAAGACTCGACCACAAAGGCAAACCACCACAAGACCACCCAAAATGGCTTCATGTAGTACATTATCATACCCGGCTTTCACATCTAGAAACAAAGCTGTAGATAGTCGCTTACGTGATCATTAGTGCTGAACGTACGAATCTACATCAACGACATTGTCAATGAAATAACGGTCGCGTCGGAAACCAGCCATGGAATTCGGATAAATCTTGCGGTATTCAAGATACCACTCCGGGCAGCCTAGTATCATTCTTTCCATCATCTTTCCTACGCATCTGGCCAGTACTATTTGGCAGTGTGAGGTGAGATCGAGTAGGGATTTGCCCTGCTTAAAGATGGGTACAAAGCGGCTTACTTTCCAGTCGTCAGGAACATTGCCATCGTGCCACTAGATGTTGTAAAGGCTGAACAGCTCTCTCCTTGCACCTTCTCCAAGGTTGCACAAGGCTCGGTAAAATACCATCTGGACCCGGAGAAGTTTCACGCCTTCAGAGAGCTAGTGCCGCCTCGAGCTCCTCCAATGTAAAAGGGAGGTCCATCAGGTAGTCACGGAAACGGGGGACGTCACCTATCACTGGAGAATCTGGACGAGTAGCTTGGTTGGCGATCTGCGCGACATCGATGTCTTGCCGCCCTTGAAAGAGCGCGAGCGCTTTGAATGGAAAACACTGTTTCGTAGAGTGACCTAGACCTTGCACCGTTTTCTGAATGTGTGAGAGTGGCTTGCGAAGGTCTAGTGACTGCAAAATGTTGTCCATCGTTCCGACGCTAATCTATCTATGCGACGCTGAATCGTCTTTTTTTTGCATCCTCCTGGCTGCCCTAAGATCGTGAATATATTTTGTGCGCCGATACCGACACTCCACCCACCGTCGAAGTGCTCGGAGTCGCTCTATCTTTATGTAAAAGTCGTTTCGTGCGGAAGATATTGCCACCATGTGAGTGGCGTTTTGCATTGTGCTTTTAATTGTTCGCTCTAACCGAGATCATAGGCCATCGCTGCAAGCATTTTCCAAGCCAGATTTGAAGTTGGTCCATTGAACCGCTCGATAGTCGTCCGTGGACCACAACTAGACAAGCCTTTGTGTTAAGGTAGATTGGAATGTGAGCACTTCCCCGTGTCTCAACATCAGGAAACCACTTGACATATCTCGCGAGGGAGTTGGAGACAAACGCAAGGTCAGGACAGCTGCCGTATGTCACTCCTCGAAGATAAATGGGACTACCGTCGTTCAGGAGAGTAAGGCCATAATAGTAGGTGATGTTTGCTAACCAGCGTACTCTTGTATTTGTCCGCGTACTTCCCCATGCGTGATGGTGCGCATTGAAATCACCTATAATGACTCATGGTACAAGACAAACTCTCAAATTATCCACTGATCTCCTGGAATCGAGATCATTTGAAGGCAATATACAAATGCCTATGAGAGTAAACATCAGTTTGTTCTTTTTGACAGTGATGCAAACATACTGAATGTCATCGTGAGGTGCAACTGGTTGCAAAACATACGTCAGTTCACGACAAACAAAGACGATGGTTTTGCTGCACGCACTGTTGGTTGAAGACATGACGGCTTCGTACCCCGAAAGTCTTATTGGTTTTGACAAATAGGGGTCACAAATGACGATGAGTGGAAACACGTTAGTATATACAAACTGACGAAATTCTGAAAGCCATAATTTTAGTCCTCTGGCTTTCCATTGTATGACTGATGCATCCTTGACTTCTTTACGAAATGATTAGGTGTGTGTAGCCATCTTCCTATTTGAGGGATTCAAGCACTGGGCTTATGGCGTCCAATACTCCAAGTGCACTTCGAACAGATGCTGTCTTCATGTCGACTAGTATAGCTCGGATGGCTTCCACGAGCGAACGCAGCACCGAAATCACTTGACCTGTTTTAGGCAAATCTTCCATGGCTGGAGACGGCGCTGGTGTGGCCACAAGCTGCTGGTATTCATTGTCAGAAGAGCAGGTTGGGAGCGTGGGCCATTCCTCCAGGGAAGGCGGCTTTTCCGCTTTTCCGGAGTGCAGGAAAGGCCTGCGTCCTCTAGAAAACTCTCGGTAGTGTCAACGTCGCTTGCAAGACACCGTTTACAGTGCCATCACTCCCTCCTTTACACTAAATAGTGATATCACTGGCATAAATTGTGACCAACATCTGGAATTCCAGAAAGCTGCCCCGAGAGACCAGCCATGATGATGTGAAAAAGGAAGGGTGATAGAACAGAACCCTGCGGGGTTCCCCCTATCTCCCTGCGCTTGCATATCCGATTATAGTTCTTCAACTTTCAGAATGGCTTAATGACCAGTCAGGAAGAAACTCACACACGCTTAAAATGAGGAGCCTAGGTTGACACTAGAGATTTTATCTAAAATAAAAGCATGACATTGTGAAACGCTTTTCTTAGCTCCAAGCCTTGGATCACCCTGGTGTCTCTAGTGTAACTATCTAACATTTCAGTCTTAATAGTTTTCAAGGCATCCTGGGTGGAAAAACTTCACCTAGAGCGAACTATTTAACGAGGAAAAAGATCAATGTGTTTTATGTAATCTGCCATTCACTACTGCATAACGTGTTTCGCCGCATTTCTCACACATGACGTGAGAGAGTTGGAGCGCGGATGATTCAAACTTGGTGCTTCACCGTGCTTGGAAGTGCGGACCTTGACTAACATTTATTGCTCCGCTATATCACCTCACCTCCAAATCCTACTAATATCATCGGTAAGAAATTGAACAGTCATCTTCTGAAATTTCGAATCGCTTTGTTGGTGATCCTATCTGGACCCGGTGCCAATTGGCCACTGAGGTCATGCAGGGCACGTCTCACATCGCTTATGCCGAAGGGTTCGCCCAAATGGGGAAAAGGTGTGTCCATATACCCCGGATAGGCTTGCATGTTGGAATCGACTGCTAGTGGTAGATATTTTTCTTAGCAAACTGCCCCGATAGCTCCACTCCCGATGGGGACTTCTGAGCCAGATGAGGTATCCTAGCAAGGACCTCTTCTGATTAGGTTGTGCCCGAAGCCCTCAAGCAGATGTTTTAAAATATTCCATATACATCTGGCTCACATTTGTCTATTGACTGACTTACTTATTGCATCTCATTGCTGCCTGTACAAATTTTTGCTAATGTCTTTAATTTGTGTATTTACCTCCACAATCTTTTTCTGAAGCTTACAATAAAGCCACCGACTCTGCCATTTTATGAATAGCGGCTTCTTTGCCTCCAGCAAATTGCAAGCCGACTGTCCATTTTTTTTTGTACCTCTGTGTCAACTGTCTTGGTAACCATCCTAACATCCTCCACCAGCATCTCCGTCCACAGCTGCAGATAGTGTGTTATCCCATTGTTCCAGTCGAGTCTTGTGTGACTCCAAAATTTTATTCTAATCCACGCAAGTAAACATTCTTTTAAACAGCGATTGCGTAAAAAATACACTTTCTTTTGTAGTAGGCAACCATGGAATGGTTGTTGCAGCTACCCAAAGTGCGTTTAAGAGAAGTTCTGAAAAAGCCGTTCTTCCAGCTTTCGCTGTGTTGTGCTGCGCGTTCCGCGGGGACCTAAAAGTTTTTTGGTGGTAGTATGTTGATTGCAGCAGTGATGTTAAATATTATTGTCAATTGCAGCAGTCAGTCTTTTAATGACACGAAACAAATTAGGTTGGGGTGAAATGGGACAACAAATTTAAAATTGCAAATATTTATTTTTCTTCTACTCCTTACAAATAAATATAAAAGCAGAAATTTTAGATTAGGTAAAACGTATGTGCAAAATAAACACTGCCATGTTACCACCATACTAAAGAATATTTTAAAAATAAATAAGGAAAGCTTCAGATGTCTCATTGTGCCCCAACATAAAAGGCAAAACGACAGGCTGTGTGGGGCAGAAATAAACATGGTAAAAAATTATTCCTTAATTTTTGGCTTCAGAAAGACTTGAAATTCACCTTGTGGGACGTTACGCAGGCTTAAGAAGCCATCTCCTAGGACTCCATGGGTGGAATCTATACAGAACGCGGTAATGTGTTGCTTCGAAGCTCCTTGCAGATCAAACACCACCAGTGTTTCTTTGTGCTAATGTTTTCTTTTGTTGAACGCTTGCACCCTATTGGGTTATTCAACAATTGAAGGCTAGATGTTTACACGCGCCTTTTGCACCGGGAGCCGGCACGCACATGAAGGCTCTCCGCACAGAAGACTATCATCTTCCAACGTATTTTTTGCGACGCACGTAGATGCGTGGTCATTTGTTTACGTATTCAACATTTCGTGGTTCATAAACACAGATTCAACTTTTTTTTACAGAACAACCACTGTGTTCTATTTGGGCGAAGAAGGACTTCGCAAGTAAAAGTAAGGTGGACAAATATACATTGACATTATTTCACGCAATTTGCAAAGATGCAGTCTACGACGGGTACCCAGAGTTTTGCCCGAAACATGAGAAATAAAACCTATTTCCTTTAGAGTGAACATATCATGCCATGAATAAGCTTATTACAAAGCAATGCGTTCACTCAAACTGACCCCTGCGCATGGCAGGTCAGCGTCGGCTGGAAAACGTTTCCCGGACAGCCTACCCTTTTGCCTATCTTAGGTAAGTCCTATATAAGAGAAGTGCACGAGGAGCGTGAGTGCTCTTTCAAAGTTCTTGAATTTATTTTAAAGTAATTTTTATGATGTACTCTTTGTGATCATCATAAGGAAACTAGTCCTCGATTATTGTAAATTGGACCCAGAAGAGATGTATCTTGCTGTTATAATGGCAATATTTTTGGAAGCGAAAGCTATTGCAATTATAATACCGGATGAACGTGTACTAGCTAGTAATGTGGCTGAAAGCATGAGGTATAAGAAACGTTTGCTTGATTTTCACACCTACAGCTTCATTCTGATGTGCAGTAGAACTACAAGCAAAAACCTCTCTTTTTAGTACACAGAGAGCTTTATCACTTGTATGTGCATCGGTTCCAAGATGCCCGCCACTACCCTCAGCATGTAGCGTTTTTTGGTTCCCATAGTAGCTTATTTCATTATTAAAGCAAATGTTTATTCTGCGATCAGGCTATTTATACAATGCGAATGCAGCATTTTTCCTATCCAGAAATTTTGACTTCCTGTTTAGGGTATTCAAGCATGCGGCTCATGGGAACAGAGCAGCCGCACCAGGGAACAGACCTTGGCACTGTACTCT
>WOVY01007133.1:0-15366 GCA_013436015.1 Rhipicephalus annulatus
GTGGCCAGTAGTACTTCTGTCGGATGCGCGCTAATGTCCTAGCAAAGCCTAAGTGACCGGCCGAAGGATCGTCCGTGGCACGCCTGCAAAACTTCCTCACGCAGTGCCATTGGAACGGCGAGGAGGAAAGTTTCCTGGCCTGCTCTCAAGATTTCTCTTGTAGAGAACATTGTTTCGCAGGCAATACGTAGTCACCTAAACACGCGAGAGTCGGCGTGGGACGATAACGTCTTCTCCTTGAAGATGCCGGATGACAGGAAGTAGCTCAGTGTCCTCACGTTGAAGCTCAGCCAATCCGCACCACATCGACGATGCCAAGAAACAGTAAATCTTGTTCAGTGTCAGATGACGTCGGGGAAATAGGAGCACGAGACAGGCAGTCAGCATCTGTATGCTTATTTCCTAATCGGTAGACCACCGTTATGTCGTACTCTTGAAGGCGGAGGCTCCAGTGGGCGAGGCGGCCTGATGGATCCCGTAGATTGGCAAGCCAACAGATGCGAATGGTGGTCAACTGAACCGCTCGAAATGGCCGGCCGTATAAGTAGGGTCGAAACTTGCTAATGCGCCCAAACGACTGCTAGGCACTCTTTTTCGGTAGTAGAGTAAATTAGCCTCTGCTTTTGTGAGACTGCGGCTCGCGTAAGCGATCACACGCTCTGCGCCGTTCTGCCATTGAACTAGAATGGCTCCGATTCCCACGTTGCTGGCGTCAGTGTGGATCTCGGTGTCGGCTGTGTCGTCAAAATGTGCCAGCACTTGAGCTGTCTGCAGTCGATTGCGCAGCTCTACGAAGGCTTGTTGTTGTTCTTCCGTCCATACGAAAGGTACATCTGGCCGTGTCAGTCTTGTAAGAGGTTCCGCAATTTTCGAAAATCCTTCGACAAAACGGCGGTAGTACGCACAGAGTCCGAGGAATCGCTGAACAGCCTTTTTGTCTCCAGGACGAGGGGAAATCGGCAACAGCAGCCCAACTTCTCCGGATCTGGTCGAACACCCCCCCGGGCTAACCACGTGGCCGAGAAACTTGATTTCCTGATAGCCGAAGTAGCACTTTTCGGGCTTGATGGTAAGGTTCGCTCTCCTTATTGCAGTGAGGACACTTAAGCCTTGAAAGATGCTCGTCAAATGTGGTTGAAAACACAACGACATCATCCAAGTATACAACACACGTCTGCCACTTTAGTCCAGCTAGTACAGTGTCCATCATGCGTTGAAACGTGGCGGGAGCGGAACAGAGACCGAAAGGCAGCACTTTGAATTCGTAGAGCCCGTCAGGCGTCACGAACGCGGTTTTCTCACGGTCGCCCTCGTCAACTTCAATTGTCAGTACCCTGACTTGATATCTAGTGATGTGAAGAACTGGGCGTGGCGTAGACGGTCTAAGGCGTCATCAATCCGTAGCAGGGGGTAAACGTCGCGTTTCGTGACTTTGTTAAGCCGTCGATAGTCGACGCAGAAGCGTAGTGTGTTGTCTTTTTTCTTTACTAAGACAACAGTTGACGCCCACGGACTTGTCGAGGGTTGGATGACGTCAGCATTCAGCATTTCTTGAACTTGACGCTTAATCACCTCTCTTTCCTTCGGGGACACACGGTATGGATGTTGGCGAAGAGGCTGCGCCGACTCCTCGGTAACAATGCGGTGTTTTGTAACGGTGGTACGCTGAACTTTCGATGCTGTGGAGAAGCAGTCCGAGAATTCCCTCACAAGGTTTAGCAGGCGCTCTTTTCGTGAATCTGGCAAGTCTGGATTAACGTGAATGCGGCTTCCCAGGTCAGCACAAGCTTTTGCATGTGGTGAAGTCGTATCCAATGTGCCGATATCGAAAAAGTCGGCGATTTCACTGAGGAAAGCGACAGTAGTCCCTCTAGGAACGTGCTGAAACTCATTGCTGAAGTTGGTCAGCAGAACTCGAGAGCGTTTATTCTCTAACCGAACAAGGCATCGGGCTATGCATATGTTTCGTTTGAGAAGCAGCGGGATATTTGCCTCAGCAATACCTTCATAGTTGTTGAATTCGTCAAAAACGTCGCAGGCTACCAAGGTGAACACGCTAATTTTCGGCGGTAGCGTGACGTCATCGTCAACTATTCTCAAAGCATTGACGTAACTGCAGTGAGGGTTGCACGCTAAAGCGTGTGCCGTAGAAAACGTCACTTGCGACTGTTGCAAATCAATCACTGCTCCATTATCACGCAGAAAATCCAGTCCGAGAATTGGGTCCCTCGAGCAACTCGGCAGTATTACAAAATCCCCGAGATACGTAAATCCGTGAATACTGACTCGCGCTGTGCACCGCCCCATCGGAGTAAGAAGATGACCTCCTGCCGTACGTATCTGCGACCCAGCCCACTGGGTAGAAACCTTGTTAAGCCTGCAGGCAAGACCTATGCTCATAACGGAAGTGTCTGCTCCAGTGTCAATTAGCGCCATTACTTCTTCGTCGTCCACAGTTACCGCAATGTTTGATGTCACCACCCTTCGCATCACGCTTGACTGCGTCTGTACATCTTTTTGCTGCTGCCGCTGTCGTCGTAGTGGAGGATCTTCCGTAGAGTCAGCGTCAGCGGCCTCACCTCCGGAGGTCGCTGAACTCAGTTTTCCCGACTTGCAGGACTGGGTCAACGGCGTCTTGGGAGCCGCGTGAATAGGCTGGGCTCGGTGACCTGTAGCGAGCAGGCGACGACGAGCGAGGCTCTTGTGACCGATGTTCAATACTGCGACGATTCGAGGTGAAACTCTCTATTTCTTGTGGCCGCTCGCCAGGTCGTGGACGAGGGGCATTAGGCGAAAATCCACGGAGACCCACACGACGGTATGGACATGTTCGGTAGACGTGTCCGGCTTCCCCGCAGTGGAAACAAAGGGGCCTGTGGTCGGGTGTACGCCAGATGTCACTGTTTCTCGGTCTTGCTTCGGCGATAAACGGTGAGCTGCGAGGGTGGAAGCCTACCTCCATTTGCTGAGCGTGTCGCTCATTGGGGTAACATACGCTGGTTGAACTGCACGATGAAGGACGTCGCACTGCTTCCGCGTAGCTCATCTCGACGCACTGCCTCTGTTGTGACACCTCGGATGGCTGGGGAGCGTGAACGGCTTGCCGTAGCTCGGCGCGTACCATCTCCGCAATGGAGAGCTGCTCTGCAGGTGAAGCAGTCACCTGCATCTTTTGTAGCTCTTCCTTAATGAGAGCTCTGATAAGCTCTCGCAACGCGCTGATGTCATTGCCGAGAGTGACAGAAGTGACCTCACTTGGGTTTACACCACGGTTATACTGCCTGGCATGCTGTTGAAGGGCCCTCTCCATAGCAGTGGCTTCCTCATGGAACTCCGCAAGTGTCGCAGGCGGGTTTCGAATAAGGCCGGCGAAAATCTCTTCTTTAACACCACGCATTAGGTGGCGAACTTTCTTGGATTCGGACATAGAGGGCTCCGCACGCTTGAAAAGCCGATCCATGTCCTCTACGTAGGTCGTCACCCTTTCGTTAGGGCCTTGAATCCTTGCCTCTATAGCACGCTCCGCTGTCTCTTTCCTGTCCTCCTCGGGCGAATGCCTTGAGGAACTGCCGTTGAAACTCATCCCATGACGTAAGCGCTGCTTCATGGTTCTCAAACCACGTTTTCGCGGAGTCCTCCAGGAAGCAGTACACATAGCGTAGCTTACGCTCTGGGGTCGAATCGTTGATGACGGCGACCCGGTTGAAATGCTCGAGCCAGTCGTCGGCATCTTCAAAAGCAGCTCCGTGAAATGTCTTCGGCGTCTTGGGCTGGTTGATAACCAGGTGCGCTGGTCGCGGTGACGTTAGGCGGTGTTTGATTCATGATCCTCTGACGTTCTGGCAGCAAACCGTGCTGTGGCTCGAGTCCCTGGAGACGACGGCTGGAACGTACGTGCACAGGGGTAAGCTCGGCTGAGATACTCGACGGACTTGCGTCAGGGGTGCTCTCAGGGGACCGTATCATCTACCGTACCCAGCACTTCCACCAGAAAATGTCACAAAGACACAGGCACACAGGTACAAAATAGGGCGTTCACTTTCGCAACCCAAGGGCCAGAAACGCTAACACCAGAGCACGCGCACACAGAACTACTTCGTTGTCCTCTTCAGAGGCTGGCTACTATAGTTGCCAGCCTACCTTGCGTCAATATATCGAGCTCCACTAACCCTCTCAATGCGCTCTTCAATGTTTGGTATAGGATAAATCTGATCTTTGGTGATCGAGTTTAGCTTGCGATAATCCACGCAAGGGCGTGGATCTTTTCCCGGCACCTCAACTATGATTAAGGGCGAAGTGTAATCGCTCTCACAAGGCTCGATCACGCCTAATTCCAACATCATCTTCACCTCGGAATCCATAATCTCTCGTTGGCGCGGTGACACTCGGTAAGCTTTGCTACGCACGGGTTCTGAGGATGTCAGCTCGATGTCATGAGTAACAACTGAGGTTCTTCCAGGCCTATCTACAAATAAGTCCTGAAATTCTTTCAGAAGATCCTGGACCTCGATCTTTTGCTCCGGCTCTAACTGCGCTTTCGATATTAATTCTTTGATTAGTGGTTCACCATCCTCACCGTTTATGACTGATGCAAGCCCTGGAAGTTCAACTGGAATCTCCTCGGGGATGTTCACCATCATGCATACCACTGCTTCCCGTTCTGGTATGGCTTGAGCAGATTGCAATGATACACTTGATGTATATTTCGCTTTCCGGGCAGGCGTATCACGTAGTTTGTGTCAGAAAGCTTTTCGACTACGTTGGCGGGACCTTCCCACTGCACTTCTAACTTGTTTTTCTGCGACGGTCGCAGTATCATTACTTTGTCCCCGACATCGAATCGACGGGTTCTGGCTGTGCGGTCATAGTACACCTTTGACCTATGTTGCGCTTTAGCCATGGCTTGCTCTGATAGCCGTTGAGCGCTTTTTAAACGCTCCGGTAGCTTCAAAACGTACTCGACCACTACTGGGTCTTCGGCTCGGCCTTCCCACGATTCTCGAAGCAAGCGAAGAGGAGATCGCAACGAGCGGCCGTACACGAGCTCGGCTGGTGAAAACCCCGTTGCTTCATGCGGGGCAGTCCTTAACGCGAACATGGTAGCCGGCAAACATAGCTCCCAGTCCGTCTTCCTTTCGTAGCAAAACGCCCTCAACACTCGCTTCAGAACGGAGTGGAGCTTCTCCACGGAGTTAGACTGAGGGTGGTAGACTGAACTATGAATTAGTTTTACTCCGCACCTTTCCAAAAACGTAGTGGTAAGAGCACTAGTAAACACAGAGCCTTGATCCGACTGTATTTCGGCGGGAAAGCCAACTCGTGCGAATATGGAAAGGAGCGCGTTAACTATTTCCACAGAGCTAAGTTCTTTAAGTGGAACCGCTTCGGGGGAACTTAGTCGCTGGGCATATCGCGGTCAGCACGTGGCGGTACCCCGATGATGTCGCCGGCAGTGGGCCTACAGTGTCCACTACGAGCCGCCGAAACGGCTCTGTGATGATAGGCACCAGCTTCATCGGCGCCCTCGACTTGTCACCCGGCTTACCTACACGCTGACACGTGTCGCATGTCCTTACAAATCGCTCTGCGTCGCGGAAACAGCCTGGCCAATAATACTCCTGCAACAACCGTCCCTTCGTTTTCTTGACGCCTAAATGACCTGCCCAAGAACTTTCATTCGACAAGCGCAGTAAATCCTCTCGATAAGCTTGAGGCACGACCAGCTAATCAAACATTATACCCCTTTTGTCAACATACTTCCTGTACAGTATGCCATCCTTCTCATAATAACTTATGTTTTTCAGGGCTATCTTTTCATTTACCCTGCTCTGGATGTTTCGCAAGCTCGGGTCTTTATCTTGTTGATTCCTCAAGGCCATGCTGTCTACCATTACCAGTCACTGTAAGCTTTCCGACGTAGGCGCTACAAGTAAATCTCTGGAATGCTCTTCCAATATTTCTGATGGTTGCCCGTGGCGTAGCTTCATCCTCCACGGATGGGACCTCCTGCTGTTGTAACGCTGGCGCAAGTTCGACCTCTGCTGGAGAGTCCTGCGTCAGGCCGATTTCAGCTAAAGGGGACTCGGCAACTGCCTTCGCAGCGAGTTCCCGTGCTTTCGAACGCGTTAGCGCCATCACATTTGCCTCCCCAAACAGCTGCCCTCTCTCGCGCAGCATCTTGTCAGATCTATTCGAAAACAGGTAAGGGTATTGCGGAGGGAGTGCCGGCGACACGGCAGCTTCCGTCTCGAGCGTGCCGAAAGGACCTTTGATAGTTACCTTTGCGACGGGAAGGCATGCACTGCTCGACTCTACTGCCTGCTTGATCCAAGCACACTCACGCGTGAACATTTGCGGTTCAACGTACGAGCTGTGAACTACGTCCATCGTAGCCGCAGAATCGCGCAGTACGCGGCATGGCTTCCCGTTCACTTCAAGATCGCGCATGTAAGGTTCGAGAAGCTCGATATTCTCGTCCCTACCACTGATGGATAGAAAAACAACTTTTGGTTTCTTACAGTGCGCCGCAATGTGACCGGGTTTATGGTAGTTATAGCAAAGGAACGGTTTCCTCGCTTCTAGCTTCCTTTGCTGTTCTAACGCAGGTTCGGTGTTCCGTTCCGACTTCGACATATTTACGGTTCGGGCATTCCTAATTTCAGGCTCTTCCTTCGTTTTCACAGGCCCTCTCTTTGGCTTGAACCTAAAATAGGGACCCCCTTTTCGACCACTGTCACTGCCTTCGCGAGCCCGACGTGTGACGAATTCCTCTGCTAGCTCTGCGGCTCTGGCTACAGAGTTAACATCTGGCCTGTCTTGCACCCAATGCCTTATGTTCTCTGGTAACCGGTTGTAGAATTGCTCTAGTAAAAAACACTCAATAACCTTTGCGTGGTCACCGTAGGCCTTCTCCTCCTTTAGCCATTCCACCATGTTTGACTTCAGTTTATAGGCAAATTCAGTGTATGACTCACTCCATCCTTTCTCCAATTCACGGAATTTCCGCCGGAATGCCTCCGCGGACAGCCTGTACTTCCTAAGCAAACTGGATTTTACTTTATTATAATCGTCGACCTCCTCAGTGGATAAACGAGCGATTACTTCTGCTGCCTCGCCAGGTAAGAGTGTGAGCAAGCGCTGTGGCTACGACTCACGGGAGAACCCCTGCTTCTCACACGTCCACTCAAAGTTCACCAAGAACAACCCAATGTCCTCTCCGAGTTTATAAGGGCGAATTAGTTCTGTCATTTTGAGCGGTATGTGCACCCCTGCACTGTTTGCCTCACTTCTCTGCCCTGCCGGTCGCACGCGCTCTATTTCAACCTCGAGTCGCTTTAACTCGAGCGCGTGATCGCGTTCCTCGCGCTCTCTCGAACGTTGAAACTCGAATCGTTTTAATTCGAGCTCCCTTTCCTCACGCTCTTTCTCTTGCTGTTCTCTACGCTCCTCTGCCTGTCTTTTTGCGGCTTCCCTTTCTCGAATTATCTCAAGGCATTCCGTCAGCTCATCTTCCTCAGCCTCCAGAGCACTAATAGCCTCGATCAATTCTGGTTTCCGGAGTGCGTCAGAAACATCCCAACGCAACTTCTTTGCAAGCTGTAATAACTCCGCTTTACGCAGCAACTTCAAATTCTTGGCTGTGTTCAGTGCGACCTTTCCTACTGTACACAACTATCTTGCCACAGCCCACTTTGGCGACAACAATAGTTCGAATTACCAGTTACGCTTCCCCACTGAAAAAGCCTGGCAAAACTCAGCAGACAAAGCCCCGCACTCACCACTCAACAGCCAAGAATTCCGCGTAGACGCTCGCAAACACTGCATCTGGTTGCGGCCTGGCAGACGAGACGGCTCGTGGATCCGTGTCGCAGCTCAGCCCTCGAGTCGTCGAAATGACTGCAGCATCCCACCGCTGCCACCAGTTGGTATGGGTGTCTCTTGACCGCCGCCGTCAGCAGGTTGTGCTCGTAACTTGCATCAGGACCGACGAGAAGGGAAGTGCCGGCGAGACGGCGCAGAACAGCAAATCAATAGAGTTTAATACTACATAGTTAGACCAAAGTGGACATTCAAGTTTACAAACAAAGGTAAGAAGCCGAGGAGCAGAGTTCCGGCAGAGTCTCAATCCAGTCTGCTTCACCCAGTCTCTCCCTGCGCGTTTTTAAAGGGTTCCAGACGCTTGTATGACGTCAGGCGCCTCCAGACATGACCAAATATGGATCACCTTGTGTTCGCACCACCTACCACGCCACTGGTCACGCCACCGATCACGCGACTGATCGCGCCACGGATCACACCACCGGCGTTCCCACACTCAAGAGCCAGGGGCGAATGAGCCATGAGCTCACCGCGTTCTCGCACACAGCACATGACGACCTTCGCGGCAGCAGCGTCTCAGGTTCCTCGGCGTCTGGGCATACACTTCTGCGCCTCTACCCCCGATACGTTTACAGGGCCCGGGAGCGTTCGCACGCTGTCCGTGGTCTTGCATTTGGGCCCAAAGGGGTTCGCGTAAAGTGAAGCGTAACAGCTGGCGGTATGCAAGAAGTGCTTCCGCATCTTTTTTGGCGTTTTCCGTGGTGTTGCGGTCTGTGTAATTGCAGGCGCAGGGAGCGTCTCTGGCGACTTTCCTCTGTGCGAGAAAATTTGACGTCCTGGAATACTTTTTGGGTTTGAGATCTTATTTTCCGCTGTTCTTCAATTGGTGAGTGTGCTTCCGTTGAATTTCGCGTTTGTAGATGCCTTCGTTGCAGTCTATTTGTTGTCGCATGAGGTTGCGCGCTGGGCTATGCTTGCTTTGCTGATGCTGCTCAGGAGATGGCTGTAGTGGCAAGCCTTCTGGAATGGACATTCATTTACTTTGAGATTTGACGCGTCCTGTAGACAGCTGATGCATGGTGAACAGGTTTCTTGCTTATCGGGCATGGTTGGTGGTGCGCCATCATTGCTAGCCTGCTCTTCAGAGGCTTCTGTGACGTGGTTGATTACGGACGCTTCTGAAACACAACTGTGTACGAGGTTTGATGTATGATTTGCTTCTGAATTGGTTTGATTCTTGGATTAGTGACCACGGCATGAGGGTACCACATGGGATGTCGCATCACCAGGTTGGAAATGCAAATTTCCGCAAGTCTGCGGTGCCGTGGAAATGAACTCTTGCGACAAAAAACGTTCAGAGTTGACAGATAGTTCAGGGGCTTCTTGTTCGCGGCTCACTATGAGTCGTTCTTGCACCTGGTAGCACGCGACGTTCGATGCGTCTGAGCCTTCTGTGTTTGGAGTTTCTGGCGGCTGCGCACTGGACGGCAACATTGCAAGAGGGGTAGTTCGGTAAGGTTTGAGTTGTGAATGGCTCTCTTTCTGTGCAACTAACGATGCGAGCTGTTCTGGCGCATGAATCTGGGTGGTAAGTACAGGGCTTGGCGTAGCATCGTCCGAGCTCCGCAGCTCTATCCCGACCATTGTGAGCGTGCTAGATGTGAGATGGACATCGTGAGTCACGAAAGAGCCAAGCGATGGAAAACCAGGAGGTGGGCCAAGTCTGTGAGATAGGAAGTAAGCTGCTCCAATGCGTGAAGACTGAATTTCACTCTTTGAGTCATCTTGGCGTTGTTTGGCATTTTCCCATGTGTAAGCTGGTCTACCGTGAACAAGGCGTCCTTATGACACGAATACTGACCGTTAGGAGCCTTTGAAGAGCTGCGTCCTAGAAAACCAGGTGGTGGACCATGTATGCGATACGAAGCATGAAAGGCATAAGTAGGGTGAGCGATGTCTCGTGTCGTATGTTGGTGCCACGACTTCGAAAATGACGACTTTCGTGAAGAGAAACCTGGTGGAACGCCAAGTTTCTTGAGAAATAAGCGTTGACTGTGACGGCCGAGTGTGGTTGTATGCAGATGATCGGTAATGAGGAAGTCCTTGTCGTAGTCGTTCAAACGTGCAATCATCTCTTCCCTGATCTTTTGCCATGATTCGTCGTTTTGGAATATATGTGTCAGGTAAAACTTGACTGCCTCACCGGAGATGTAGTCAGTGAAGTTGGTGATCCTTTCCCGTTCCGACCATGATGCAGCGGTTGCGTGGTGCTCGAACTGGTCGAACCAGTCCTGTACAGATCCATCGTCCACTGCTCCGGTGTAGTTGAGGTTGGGAAGGTCGTCTGATAGTGCTGTCATAATGCTGGTCTTGGTGTAGTGTTGGAATGTACATTCGTGTTCCACGTTCGGTAACTGCGTCTTGCTGAGACGTTCGGAGATGGTGGCTGGTTGATGAAGTGGCCGCCAGGTCTTCATCCTGCCGACTTGTGTGATGCTATTATGTCTGGACGACGTGGCCTGGCTCATACGCCATGTTTGTTCTATTCTGCACTTCTTCCTCCTCAGCTTCTACCAACCAATACTATATATATATATATATATATAGATATATATATATCTATATATATATATATATATATATATATATATATATATATATATATATATATATTAAGACGTTTATTTGCGGACACTCGTCGATTATCTACGACAGCGACAGTCTTGTCTTGTCTTGTCTCCTAGGATCCTAGGATATCTTGGCTCATACCCATATGGGGAATTGGCCACACTGTACCTCATAATAGATCATTTTTACAACGCTTGTAAAAAGTAAACAGAAATTAGATAGGAACAATAATAATGTTCCTTTGAAAAAACGTGAAAAAAATTGCACAAGAATGCCATAAACCAGAACTTATAAAGCAACTTAACAAGAATGACGAAGGGGGAGAAAGAATTGAATATATCGGGCAGTACCACTTGCAGCGTATCCTTCTGGTCACCTGAATGAATTTATGTAGCGCTGAGAGAATAGCACTGCAGCCCACACCCAACGGACTGGCTCCAAACGATAATAGGGTGGATGTATTGACTGGCAATCCGAGCATACCAATCAGTCTTTCAAGAATTATTCGGCGCAGTGAGGCGAAGCGGCGGCATGTGAGAAGAAAGTGATCTATTGTTTCCGGTTCATTGCAAACTACACATAGGTAGGTATGAAAATCCTGATTTGTTGGGGATAAACATTTAACAGAGGAACTCTACAGCGAAAGCTTGGGAGAGTCACCTCACATTGACGGGAAAAGCTGTTTGTGGTGTTCCATGTGAGTTGCAAGTGCCAAAATTCTTCAGATTGTAGAGGCGACGTTTCGTTGATTTTTAAAATTAACAGGCGTTTGAATCGTTCGGCAGTAATAAAGGAAACTGTGGAGCTACTAGCATCGCTGGGAAATTTAATGATGCCGAAGCGAGCGAATCAGCAATTTCATTTAGTTCAATTCCAGCATGCTCGGGGACCCAAATAAACCGAAATTCTGATAGGCTATGCAGTACGAAAGACCAAAATATCATGAGAAGAGGAGACTTTTTGCGGATGTTAGATGAGTACATACAAACAAAGCATCCGAAATAATAATAGCTGTTGATTGCTGATAATTCAGTTTTCGAAGAGCCAATGTAATAGCCAGAATTTCTGCGGGATAAATTGGTGTGAAGTCAGGCAATCGGAGCGCAAAAGACCTATTAGGCTGATGAGAAAAAATACCTACTCCAGCCTTCTGAAGATTTTGCGTTGCGTCCGTCGAAATTACTATGTATTTAGGAAAATGACTGAGATGGTCTTGAAGGAGGCCCTCCAGAACATGCTTTGGAAGTAACTTGGCATTTTTTGAAAACTATCATCGAAAATTAAGTCAACTGGCACTGAGCATTGGGTTTGGGGAGTTAAATGCCGGAGGGAAACGTGAAGATTTGATAACAGAGACTAGACGAAAATGATTTGGGGTCTTTGATACGAAATCACGGGCGCTGAAAGAAATAAACTGGATGTTTGATGAAAACTGTCTGTGAACAGAAGAGGGGCGCATCGTAAGTTTTAAAAATGTCTGCACAGTGAGCTGTCGAAATCTAGCATCAAGTCGAACGATTCTAGCTTCCAAATAAAGCATGCTATTCGTGACACACGTAGGTAGCCCGAAACACAGCCGCAGAGCTTGCCTTTCTAGCAATATAAGAGGTCTTAATTTGTACTCAGCACTTCAAGAAAACAGAACGCAGCCCAAACTCCAAAATTGGGCGTACGTAAAGTTTGTATATTATAAGTAACGTATCCCTGCGCATCCCTGAAATCTTATTGCAAAACCGGCGGAGCCATTCTACGGCGCTTTCTGCTTCACGGGTGTTTGATTCTATTTGTTGCTGCCAATTTAAATTGTACACGTAAACAATACCAAGATATTTTAGCGCTGTTACTAGTGGAATCGGATGATTGCGATAATGCAGTGAAAGAAATAGGGGAACAGATAGAGAGAATACAAGCAGAGCACATTTGCTAACATTAAGTCAAAAAGACAACCCGCCAAGGCATACTTCAAACTCACTGAAATATGACTGTAAGATTTGATACAAACGATTGATATCTCGGGATGACGAGAAAAAAGCAATATCATCGGCATAGACATAAAGAGGAACTTTTTATGAACGGGAATAGATGATAATGATATATTGAATAAAAGAGGTGACAGGACTGATCGTGGCGAAACACCTCTGGTTTGCTTATATGAGGCTGAAGTAATTCCCTCGTGGCAACAAAAAAACTGTCTATCAAAGAGAAACTCCTGAACTCAAGATATAATGTACTTGTAAACCTCACAGTCCACTAATCTTGAAATTAGTGTAGTGTATTCCACACTATCGTAGGCTTTTGCACTATCTAACGTGACTAATGCAGAAAGCTCACCAGATACTATTGCAAGGCGAATTCGGCTTTCCAAATCAACATGAGCCGACCATATAGAGCACCCTGTCTAAATCCTACTTGCCTTGGTGAAAGAATGTCCTGACGAGCGATGAATTCACTGAGCCTTCTATGAAGAATTCTTTCAATTATTTTAACTAGGTTTGAAGCAAGCGAAATTGGCCGAATGTTATCCAGGACATATCCGAGGCTACAGTCTTGTCTTTGTCTTGGCTACAGTCAAGCGGGGACCGACTCTCTGCACGAGCTGCTCTTCTTCTTATGAAAAGGGCGACCCACTAGAAGGCACTGGAGAGGGAGACCCACTGTTTGAAGGCTTTGCCACAACTACCCCGGGTACGAAAAGGGAGCCGCCTGGCGACCTAACAGGTCGTTACAATGAGCGGGTCATGGTAGGCCTTGAGGCGCTCCACGTTAACAATGTCGCGTCCTCGATGGCGAATGTCCGAAGATGGTTCGATGAGTTCAATCAAGTAGTTGACAGGGGAAGTTCATTTGACGACACGGTAGGGGCCTTCGTATTTGGGCAATAGTTTTGAAGATATGTCAGTTGCAGTAATAGGGATCGAGAGCCAGACGAGCGCTCCAGGGAGGAACGTGGGCGCGTAGTGCGGGCGTCAGTGCGAATGCTTTTTTGCCGCTCTTGATCTTGCGCAGTAGAGGTCTTTGCAAGCTCTCGACACTCTTCAGAAAGCTTGGCTGTAGCAGAAATAGGCGCCCACACAGACGGATCTGGCTTGTACGGAGGTATCGTGTCGATGGTGTGCGACGGGTGCCTTCCATATAATAAAAAGAAAGGTGAAAAGTCAGTGGTGCTCTGAGGGGTGGTATTATATGCGTAGGTGACGAAGGGTAGAATGGAATCCCAATTTGTGTGATCGGCGGCGACTTACTTGGAGAGCATGTCGCCGAGTGTACGGTTGACGCATTTGGTGAGACCATTCGTCTGAGGGTGATAAGCAGCAGTTTTGCGTTAAACAACGTTGCACGCTTTATGAATGGCTTCAACGAATTCAGACAGGAAGACTCGGCCTCGGTCACTGAGCAGTTCTTGGGGTGGACCGTGTCGCAGAATGAATTGTTGGAGCAGAAAGGAGGCCACATCACTTGCTTGTAGCCGCGGGGAGAGCGGTCGTTTCAACGTATTGCGTGAGGTGGTCCACAGTGACAATGACCCAGCGGTTACTAGCCAACGTCAGTGGAAGTGGTCCATACAAATCGATGCCAACGCGCCCAAAGGGCCTGGCAGGGCAGGTATAGGTTGCAGACCTACCGGTGGCAGGTGTGTGGAAGCTTTTTGGCGCTGGACAATCTATGCAGGAGTGAACGAATTTCTGCACGTAGCGGTACTGCCACGCCAAAAGTACCGTTGAAGAATGCGGTGGTAAGGCTTCGATACCCCGGAGTGCACACATTGTGGATCGGAATGAAAGAAATTGCATATGTCAGAGCGCATACTGCGACTAGTAGCCACTCGGGGCCGTCACCGTTGTAATTGCGCTGTGTAGGAGGTCGTCGCGAACGGCGAAATGTCGAGCTTGACGACGCAACGCGCGAGTGGATGGAGTGGATGGATCAGCCAGGAAGTCCATCAGTGAGACGATCCATTTATCTTTGCGCTGTTCAGAAGCAATCGTATGAATGCTAATAGAAGAAATGACAAGGTGAGACGCTGAGTTGTGGGCATTGTCGTCAGGCAAGGGAGAGCGCGACAGGGCGTCGGCGTCAGCATGTTGCCTTTTATTGCGGTACAGCACGCGGATGTCGTAGTCTTGCAGGCGAAAAGCCCAGCGGGCGAGATGGCCTGAGGGATCTTTCAATGATGACAACCAGCATAGTGCGTGATGGTCGGTGACGACATCAAATGGGCGACCATAAAAATAAGGTCGGAGCTTTGTAAGGGCCCAGACGATTGCCAAACATTCCTTCTCGGTGACGGTGTAATTAGTCCTCGCCTTAGTGAGCGTACGGCTTGCATACGCCACGACATGTTTCGTGAACCTTGGTTTGCGCTGCGCAAGGACAGTGCCGACGCCGACACCACTGGCATCCGTGTGTACTTCTGTAGGGGCCGTAGGGTCGTAGTGGCGGAGTATGGGAGGCGACGTCAACAAACGACGGAGCGTTGTAAAGCGTCATCGCACTGTGATGACCACGAATGGAGAGGATTCGTGGTCATCATGGAGAGGATTCATGGTCACCCAGGAGCTTCGTCAGCGGCGATATGATAGTCGTGAAGTTTCGAATGAAGCGCCGAAAGTAGGAACACAACCCTACGAAACTGCGCAGTTCCTTGACGGATGTCGGCTTGGGAGCTCGGTCACGGCCTGAAGCTTAGCTGGATCAGGGAGAATCCCGTCCTTGAACACGACGTAGCCGAGTATTGTCAGCTGCCAAACTGCAAATCGGCACTTCTTTAGTTCAGTTGCACTTGGCGTCACTCAGACGCGTTAACATGCCGTAGGCGTTGAAGATGCGTCGAGAAGTCCGTAGCGAAAACGACGACGTCATCGAGGTACCACAGGCATGTGTGCCCATTTCAGGTCACGCAGAACAGTATCCATCATGCGC
>WOVY01007134.1:0-27913 GCA_013436015.1 Rhipicephalus annulatus
AAAGCGCACGAAACCGTCGTAATGTTGCAGAAAGCATTGTAAAGTAGCGAGTAAAACGTTTTCTAACGATAGAATTGCGAAGGTTAGGTTAGGTTGGGTTATGTTAGGTTAAGCTAGGTAGCGTCGTGAAACCACCAAAAACGACCTCATCTAACGAGATAGTGTTGTTTTGTTGCGAGTACGAAACTGTGATAGCTGAAATATTGTGAAAGCACACAACACGGCGTGAACTAGCCAGATAGTGCGTCTTGTACCGTTACAAGTGCGAAACTGCTATATTGTGATATTCTCGTGAAAGCGCATGCAAGCAGCGTGAAACCTTAAATAACGATGTCATTTAGCGAGACAGCGTTCTGTACTGTACTAAGTTGGTGAAAAACTGTGAGGTCATGCAAATATCGTAAGTGTGAACGAAACAGTGTAACAGAGCCTTTATATACAAGTGCGAAGGTTAGGTTAGGTCAAGTCTTGAAGCGTCATAAAACCGCATTAAACATGTTACCTAGTGAGATGCAGTGTTTTTCACCATTACAAGTCGGAAACAGCGATATCTAATGTGAAAGCGCATGAAACCGTCGTATGTTGCAGAAAGCATTGTAAAGTAGCGAGTAAAACGTTTTCTAACGATAGAAGTGCGAAGGTTAGGTTAGGTTAGGTTAGGTTAGTTAAGCTAGGTAGCGTCGTGAAACCACCAAAAACGACGTCATCTAACGAGATAGTGTTGTTTTATTGCGAGTACGAACCTGCGATAGGTGAAATATTGTGAAAGCACACAAAACGGCATGAACAAGCCAGATACTGCGTCTTGTACCGTTACAAGTGCGAAACTGCTATGAAAGCGCATGCAAGCATCGTGAAACCTTAAAGAACGATGTCATTGAGCGAGATACAGCGTTCTGTACTGTACTAAGTTGGTGAAAAACTGTGAGGTCATGCAAATATCGTAATTGTGAAGGAAACAGTGTAATAGAGCGTTTTTAGATACAAGTGCGAAGGTTTGGTTAGGTTAAGATATGAACCGTCATAAAACCGCATTAAACGCTGTCACCTAGTGAGATGCAGTGTTTTTCACCATTACAAGTCGGAAACAGCGATATCTAATGTGAAAGCGCATGAAACCGTCGTAATGTTGCAGAAAGCATTGTAAAGTAGCGAGTAAAACGTTTTCTAACGATAGAAGTGCGAAGGTTAGGTTAGGTTAGGTTAGGTTAGTTTAAGCTAGGTAGCGTCGTGAAACCACCAAAAACGACGTCATCTAACGAGATAGTGTTGTTTTATTGCGAGTACGAACCTGCGATAGGTGAAATATTGTGAAAGCACACAAAACGGCATGAACAAGCCAGATACTGCGTCTTGTACCGTTACAAGTGCGAAACTGCTATGAAAGCGCATGCAAGCATCGTGAAACCTTAAAGAACGATGTCATTGAGCGAGATACAGCGTTCTGTACTGTACTAAGTTGGTGAAAAACTGTGAGGTCATGCAAATATATTAATTGTGAACGAAACAGTGTAACAGAGCTTTTAGTACAAGTGCGAAGGTTAGGTTAGGTCAAGTCTTGAAGCGTCATAAAACCGCATTAAAAATGTCAGCTATTGAGATGCAGTGTTTTTCACCATTACAAGTCGGAAACTGCGACATCTAATGTGAAAGCGCATGAAACCGTCGTAATGTTGCAGAAAGCATTGTAAAGTAGCGAGTAAAACGTTTTCTAACGATAGAATTGTGAAGGTTAGGTTAGGTTGGGTTATGTTAGTTTAAGCTAGGTAGCGTCGTGAAACCACCAAAAACGACCTCATCTAACGAGATAGTGTTGTTTTGTTGCGAGTACGAAACTGCGATAGCTGAAATATTGTGAAAGCACACAACACGGCGTGAACTAGCCAGATAGTGCGTCTTGTACCGTTACAAGTGCGAAACTGCTATATTGTGATATTCTCGTGAAAGCGCATGCAAGCATCGTGAAACCTTAAAGAACGATGTCATTGAGCGAGATACAGCGTTCTGTACTGTACTAAGTTGGTGAAAAACTGTGAGGTCATGCAAATATCGTAATTGTGAAGGAAACAGTGTAATAGAGCGTTTTTAGATACAAGTGCGAAGGTTTGGTTAGGTTAAGATATGAACCGTCATAAAACCGCATTAAACGCTGTCACCTAGTGAGATGCAGTGTTTTTCACCATTACAAGTCGGAAACAGCGATATCTAATGTGAAAGCGCATGAAACCGTCGTAATGTTGCAGAAAGCATTGTAAAGTAGCGAGTAAAACGTTTTCTAACGATAGAAGTGCGAAGGTTAGGTTAGGTTAGGTTAGGTTAGTTAAGCTAGGTAGCGTCGTGAAACCACCAAAAACGACGTCATCTAACGAGATAGTGTTGTTTTATTGCGAGTACGAACCTGCGATAGGTGAAATATTGTGAAAGCACACAAAACGGCATGAACAAGCCAGATACTGCGTCTTGTACCGTTACAAGTGCGAAACTGCTATGAAAGCGCATGCAAGCATCGTGAAACCTTAAAGAACGATGTCATTGAGCGAGATACAGCGTTCTGTACTGTACTAAGTTGGTGAAAAACTGTGAGGTCATGCAAATATCGTAATTGTGAAGGAAACAGTGTAATAGAGCGTTTTTAGATACAAGTGCGAAGGTTTGGTTAGGTTAAGATATGAACCGTCATAAAACCGCATTAAACGCTGTCACCTAGTGAGATGCAGTGTTTTTCACCATTACAAGTCGGAAACAGCGATATCTAATGTGAAAGCGCATGAAACCGTCGTAATGTTGCAGAAAGCATTGTAAAGTAGCGAGTAAAACGTTTTCTAACGATAGAAGTGCGAAGGTTAGGTTAGGTTAGGTTAGGTTAGGTTAAGCTAGGTAGCGTCGTGAAACCACCAAAAACGACGTCATCTAACGAGATAGTGTTGTTTTATTGCGAGTACGAACCTGCGATAGGTGAAATATTGTGAAAGCACACAAAACGGCATGAACAAGCCAGATACTGCGTCTTGTACCGTTACAAGTGCGAAACTGCTATGAAAGCGCATGCAAGCATCGTGAAACCTTAAAGAACGATGTCATTGAGCGAGATACAGCGTTCTGTACTGTACTAAGTTGGTGAAAAACTGTGAGGTCATGCAAATATCGTAATTGTGAAGGAAACAGTGTAATAGAGCGTTTTTAGATACAAGTGCGAAGGTTTGGTTAGGTTAAGATATGAACCGTCATAAAACCGCATTAAACGCTGTCACCTAGTGAGATGCAGTGTTTTTCACCATTACAAGTCGGAAACAGCGATATCTAATGTGAAAGCGCATGAAACCGTCGTAATGTTGCAGAAAGCATTGTAAAGTAGCGAGTAAAACGTTTTCTAACGATAGAAGTGCGAAGGTTAGGTTAGGTTAGGTTAGGTTAGTTTAAGCTAGGTAGCGTCGTGAAACCACCAAAAACGACGTCATCTAACGAGATAGTGTTGTTTTATTGCGAGTACGAACCTGCGATAGGTGAAATATTGTGAAAGCACACAAAACGGCATGAACAAGCCAGATACTGCGTCTTGTACCGTTACAAGTGCGAAACTGCTATGAAAGCGCATGCAAGCATCGTGAAACCTTAAAGAACGATGTCATTGAGCGAGATACAGCGTTCTGTACTGTACTAAGTTGGTGAAAAACTGTGAGGTCATGCAAATATCGTAATTGTGAAGGAAACAGTGTAATAGAGCGTTTTTAGATACAAGTGCGAAGGTTTGGTTAGGTTAAGATATGAACCGTCATAAAACCGCATTAAACGCTGTCACCTAGTGAGATGCAGTGTTTTTCACCATTACAAGTCGGAAACAGCGATATCTAATGTGAAAGCGCATGAAACCGTCGTAATGTTGCAGAAAGCATTGTAAAGTAGCGAGTAAAACGTTTTCTAACGATAGAAGTGCGAAGGTTAGGTTAGGTTAGGTTAGGTTAGTTAAGCTAGGTAGCGTCGTGAAACCACCAAAAACGACGTCATCTAACGAGATAGTGTTGTTTTATTGCGAGTACGAACCTGCGATAGGTGAAATATTGTGAAAGCACACAAAACGGCATGAACAAGCCAGATACTGCGTCTTGTACCGTTACAAGTGCGAAACTGCTATGAAAGCGCATGCAAGCATCGTGAAACCTTAAAGAACGATGTCATTGAGCGAGATACAGCGTTCTGTACTGTACTAAGTTGGTGAAAAACTGTGAGGTCATGCAAATATCGTAATTGTGAAGGAAACAGTGTAATAGAGCGTTTTTAGATACAAGTGCGAAGGTTTGGTTAGGTTAAGATATGAACCGTCATAAAACCGCATTAAACGCTGTCACCTAGTGAGATGCAGTGTTTTTCACCATTACAAGTCGGAAACAGCGATATCTAATGTGAAAGCGCATGAAACCGTCGTAATGTTGCAGAAAGCATTGTAAAGTAGCGAGTAAAACGTTTTCTAACGATAGAAGTGTGAAGGTTAGGTTAGGTTAGGTTAGGTTAGTTAAGCTAGGTAGCGTCGTGAAACCACCAAAAACGACGTCATCTAACGAGATAGTGTTGTTTTATTGCGAGTACGAACCTGCGATAGGTGAAATATTGTGAAAGCACACAAAACGGCATGAACAAGCCAGATACTGCGTCTTGTACCGTTACAAGTGCGAAACTGCTATGAAAGCGCATGCAAGCATCGTGAAACCTTAAAGAACGATGTCATTGAGCGAGATACAGCGTTCTGTACTGTACTAAGTTGGTGAAAAACTGTGAGGTCATGCAAATATCGTAATTGTGAAGGAAACAGTGTAATAGAGCGTTTTTAGATACAAGTGCGAAGGTTTGGTTAGGTTAAGATATGAACCGTCATAAAACCGCATTAAACGCTGTCACCTAGTGAGATGCAGTGTTTTTCACCATTACAAGTCGGAAACAGCGATATCTAATGTGAAAGCGCATGAAACCGTCGTAATGTTGCAGAAAGCATTGTAAAGTAGCGAGTAAAACGTTTTCTAACGATAGAAGTGTGAAGGTTAGGTTAGGTTAGGTTAGGTTAGTTAAGCTAGGTAGCGTCGTGAAACCACCAAAAACGACGTCATCTAACGAGATAGTGTTGTTTTATTGCGAGTACGAACCTGCGATAGGTGAAATATTGTGAAAGCACACAAAACGGCATGAACAAGCCAGATACTGCGTCTTGTACCGTTACAAGTGCGAAACTGCTATGAAAGCGCATGCAAGCATCGTGAAACCTTAAAGAACGATGTCATTGAGCGAGATACAGCGTTCTGTACTGTACTAAGTTGGTGAAAAACTGTGAGGTCATGCAAATATCGTAATTGTGAAGGAAACAGTGTAATAGAGCGTTTTTAGATACAAGTGCGAAGGTTTGGTTAGGTTAAGATATGAACCGTCATAAAACCGCATTAAACGCTGTCACCTAGTGAGATGCAGTGTTTTTCACCATTACAAGTCGGAAACAGCGATATCTAATGTGAAAGCGCATGAAACCGTCGTAATGTTGCAGAAAGCATTGTAAAGTAGCGAGTAAAACGTTTTCTAACGATAGAAGTGTGAAGGTTAGGTTAGGTTAGGTTAGGTTAGTTTAAGCTAGGTAGCGTCGTGAAACCACCAAAAACGACGTCATCTAACGAGATAGTGTTGTTTTATTGCGAGTACGAACCTGCGATAGGTGAAATATTGTGAAAGCACACAAAACGGCATGAACAAGCCAGATACTGCGTCTTGTACCGTTACAAGTGCGAAACTGCTATGAAAGCGCATGCAAGCATCGTGAAACCTTAAAGAACGATGTCATTGAGCGAGATACAGCGTTCTGTACTGTACTAAGTTGGTGAAAAACTGTGAGGTCATGCAAATATCGTAATTGTGAAGGAAACAGTGTAATAGAGCGTTTTTAGATACAAGTGCGAAGGTTTGGTTAGGTTAAGATATGAACCGTCATAAAACCGCATTAAACGCTGTCACCTAGTGAGATGCAGTGTTTTTCACCATTACAAGTCGGAAACAGCGATATCTAATGTGAAAGCGCATGAAACCGTCGTAATGTTGCAGAAAGCATTGTAAAGTAGCGAGTAAAACGTTTTCTAACGATAGAAGTGCGAAGGTTAGGTTAGGTTAGGTTAGGTTAGTTTAAGCTAGGTAGCGTCGTGAAACCACCAAAAACGACGTCATCTAACGAGATAGTGTTGTTTTATTGCGAGTACGAACCTGCGATAGGTGAAATATTGTGAAAGCACACAAAACGGCATGAACAAGCCAGATACTGCGTCTTGTACCGTTACAAGTGCGAAACTGCTATGAAAGCGCATGCAAGCATCGTGAAACCTTAAAGAACGATGTCATTGAGCGAGATACAGCGTTCTGTACTGTACTAAGTTGGTGAAAAACTGTGAGGTCATGCAAATATCGTAATTGTGAAGGAAACAGTGTAATAGAGCGTTTTTAGATACAAGTGCGAAGGTTTGGTTAGGTTAAGATATGAACCGTCATAAAACCGCATTAAACGCTGTCACCTAGTGAGATGCAGTGTTTTTCACCATTACAAGTCGGAAACAGCGATATCTAATGTGAAAGCGCATGAAACCGTCGTAATGTTGCAGAAAGCATTGTAAAGTAGCGAGTAAAACGTTTTCTAACGATAGAAGTGCGAAGGTTAGGTTAGGTTAGGTTAGGTTAGTTTAAGCTAGGTAGCGTCGTGAAACCACCAAAAACGACGTCATCTAACGAGATAGTGTTGTTTTATTGCGAGTACGAACCTGCGATAGGTGAAATATTGTGAAAGCACACAAAACGGCATGAACAAGCCAGATACTGCGTCTTGTACCGTTACAAGTGCGAAACTGCTATGAAAGCGCATGCAAGCATCGTGAAACCTTAAAGAACGATGTCATTGAGCGAGATACAGCGTTCTGTACTGTACTAAGTTGGTGAAAAACTGTGAGGTCATGCAAATATCGTAATTGTGAAGGAAACAGTGTAATAGAGCGTTTTTAGATACAAGTGCGAAGGTTTGGTTAGGTTAAGATATGAACCGTCATAAAACCGCATTAAACGCTGTCACCTAGTGAGATGCAGTGTTTTTCACCATTACAAGTCGGAAACAGCGATATCTAATGTGAAAGCGCATGAAACCGTCGTAATGTTGCAGAAAGCATTGTAAAGTAGCGAGTAAAACGTTTTCTAACGATAGAAGTGCGAAGGTTAGGTTAGGTTAGGTTAGGTTTAAGCTAGGTAGCGTCGTGAAACCACCAAAAACGACGTCATCTAACGAGATAGTGTTGTTTTATTGCGAGTACGAACCTGCGATAGGTGAAATATTGTGAAAGCACACAAAACGGCATGAACAAGCCAGATACTGCGTCTTGTACCGTTACAAGTGCGAAACTGCTATGAAAGCGCATGCAAGCATCGTGAAACCTTAAAGAACGATGTCATTGAGCGAGATACAGCGTTCTGTACTGTACTAAGTTGGTGAAAAACTGTGAGGTCATGCAAATATCGTAATTGTGAAGGAAACAGTGTAATAGAGCGTTTTTAGATACAAGTGCGAAGGTTTGGTTAGGTTAAGATATGAACCGTCATAAAACCGCATTAAACGCTGTCACCTAGTGAGATGCAGTGTTTTTCACCATTACAAGTCGGAAACAGCGATATCTAATGTGAAAGCGCATGAAACCGTCGTAATGTTGCAGAAAGCATTGTAAAGTAGCGAGTAAAACGTTTTCTAACGATAGAAGTGCGAAGGTTAGGTTAGGTTAGGTTAGGTTAGTTTAAGCTAGGTAGCGTCGTGAAACCACCAAAAACGACGTCATCTAACGAGATAGTGTTGTTTTATTGCGAGTACGAACCTGCGATAGGTGAAATATTGTGAAAGCACACAAAACGGCATGAACAAGCCAGATACTGCGTCTTGTACCGTTACAAGTGCGAAACTGCTATGAAAGCGCATGCAAGCATCGTGAAACCTTAAAGAACGATGTCATTGAGCGAGATACAGCGTTCTGTACTGTACTAAGTTGGTGAAAAACTGTGAGGTCATGCAAATATCGTAATTGTGAAGGAAACAGTGTAATAGAGCGTTTTTAGATACAAGTGCGAAGGTTTGGTTAGGTTAAGATATGAACCGTCATAAAACCGCATTAAACGCTGTCACCTAGTGAGATGCAGTGTTTTTCACCATTACAAGTCGGAAACAGCGATATCTAATGTGAAAGCGCATGAAACCGTCGTAATGTTGCAGAAAGCATTGTAAAGTAGCGAGTAAAACGTTTTCTAACGATAGAAGTGCGAAGGTTAGGTTAGGTTAGGTTAGTTTAAGCTAGGTAGCGTCGTGAAACCACCAAAAACGACGTCATCTAACGAGATAGTGTTGTTTTATTGCGAGTACGAACCTGCGATAGGTGAAATATTGTGAAAGCACACAAAACGGCATGAACAAGCCAGATACTGCGTCTTGTACCGTTACAAGTGCGAAACTGCTATGAAAGCGCATGCAAGCATCGTGAAACCTTAAAGAACGATGTCATTGAGCGAGATACAGCGTTCTGTACTGTACTAAGTTGGTGAAAAACTGTGAGGTCATGCAAATATCGTAATTGTGAAGGAAACAGTGTAATAGAGCGTTTTTAGATACAAGTGCGAAGGTTTGGTTAGGTTAAGATATGAACCGTCATAAAACCGCATTAAACGCTGTCACCTAGTGAGATGCAGTGTTTTTCACCATTACAAGTCGGAAACAGCGATATCTAATGTGAAAGCGCATGAAACCGTCGTAATGTTGCAGAAAGCATTGTAAAGTAGCGAGTAAAACGTTTTCTAACGATAGAAGTGCGAAGGTTAGGTTAGGTTAGGTTAGGTTAGTTTAAGCTAGGTAGCGTCGTGAAACCACCAAAAACGACGTCATCTAACGAGATAGTGTTGTTTTATTGCGAGTACGAACCTGCGATAGGTGAAATATTGTGAAAGCACACAAAACGGCATGAACAAGCCAGATACTGCGTCTTGTACCGTTACAAGTGCGAAACTGCTATGAAAGCGCATGCAAGCATCGTGAAACCTTAAAGAACGATGTCATTGAGCGAGATACAGCGTTCTGTACTGTACTAAGTTGGTGAAAAACTGTGAGGTCATGCAAATATCGTAATTGTGAAGGAAACAGTGTAATAGAGCGTTTTTAGATACAAGTGCGAAGGTTTGGTTAGGTTAAGATATGAACCGTCATAAAACCGCATTAAACGCTGTCACCTAGTGAGATGCAGTGTTTTTCACCATTACAAGTCGGAAACAGCGATATCTAATGTGAAAGCGCATGAAACCGTCGTAATGTTGCAGAAAGCATTGTAAAGTAGCGAGTAAAACGTTTTCTAACGATAGAAGTGCGAAGGTTAGGTTAGGTTAGGTTAGGTTAGTTTAAGCTAGGTAGCGTCGTGAAACCACCAAAAACGACGTCATCTAACGAGATAGTGTTGTTTTATTGCGAGTACGAACCTGCGATAGGTGAAATATTGTGAAAGCACACAAAACGGCATGAACAAGCCAGATACTGCGTCTTGTACCGTTACAAGTGCGAAACTGCTATGAAAGCGCATGCAAGCATCGTGAAACCTTAAAGAACGATGTCATTGAGCGAGATACAGCGTTCTGTACTGTACTAAGTTGGTGAAAAACTGTGAGGTCATGCAAATATCGTAATTGTGAAGGAAACAGTGTAATAGAGCGTTTTTAGATACAAGTGCGAAGGTTTGGTTAGGTTAAGATATGAACCGTCATAAAACCGCATTAAACGCTGTCACCTAGTGAGATGCAGTGTTTTTCACCATTACAAGTCGGAAACAGCGATATCTAATGTGAAAGCGCATGAAACCGTCGTAATGTTGCAGAAAGCATTGTAAAGTAGCGAGTAAAACGTTTTCTAACGATAGAAGTGTGAAGGTTAGGTTAGGTTAGGTTAGGTTAGTTTAAGCTAGGTAGCGTCGTGAAACCACCAAAAACGACGTCATCTAACGAGATAGTGTTGTTTTATTGCGAGTACGAACCTGCGATAGGTGAAATATTGTGAAAGCACACAAAACGGCATGAACAAGCCAGATACTGCGTCTTGTACCGTTACAAGTGCGAAACTGCTATGAAAGCGCATGCAAGCATCGTGAAACCTTAAAGAACGATGTCATTGAGCGAGATACAGCGTTCTGTACTGTACTAAGTTGGTGAAAAACTGTGAGGTCATGCAAATATCGTAATTGTGAAGGAAACAGTGTAATAGAGCGTTTTTAGATACAAGTGCGAAGGTTTGGTTAGGTTAAGATATGAACCGTCATAAAACCGCATTAAACGCTGTCACCTAGTGAGATGCAGTGTTTTTCACCATTACAAGTCGGAAACAGCGATATCTAATGTGAAAGCGCATGAAACCGTCGTAATGTTGCAGAAAGCATTGTAAAGTAGCGAGTAAAACGTTTTCTAACGATAGAAGTGCGAAGGTTAGGTTAGGTTAGGTTAGGTTAGTTTAAGCTAGGTAGCGTCGTGAAACCACCAAAAACGACGTCATCTAACGAGATAGTGTTGTTTTATTGCGAGTACGAACCTGCGATAGGTGAAATATTGTGAAAGCACACAAAACGGCATGAACAAGCCAGATACTGCGTCTTGTACCGTTACAAGTGCGAAACTGCTATGAAAGCGCATGCAAGCATCGTGAAACCTTAAAGAACGATGTCATTGAGCGAGATACAGCGTTCTGTACTGTACTAAGTTGGTGAAAAACTGTGAGGTCATGCAAATATCGTAATTGTGAAGGAAACAGTGTAATAGAGCGTTTTTAGATACAAGTGCGAAGGTTTGGTTAGGTTAAGATATGAACCGTCATAAAACCGCATTAAACGCTGTCACCTAGTGAGATGCAGTGTTTTTCACCATTACAAGTCGGAAACAGCGATATCTAATGTGAAAGCGCATGAAACCGTCGTAATGTTGCAGAAAGCATTGTAAAGTAGCGAGTAAAACGTTTTCTAACGATAGAAGTGTGAAGGTTAGGTTAGGTTAGGTTAGGTTAGTTTAAGCTAGGTAGCGTCGTGAAACCACCAAAAACGACGTCATCTAACGAGATAGTGTTGTTTTATTGCGAGTACGAACCTGCGATAGGTGAAATATTGTGAAAGCACACAAAACGGCATGAACAAGCCAGATACTGCGTCTTGTACCGTTACAAGTGCGAAACTGCTATGAAAGCGCATGCAAGCATCGTGAAACCTTAAAGAACGATGTCATTGAGCGAGATACAGCGTTCTGTACTGTACTAAGTTGGTGAAAAACTGTGAGGTCATGCAAATATCGTAATTGTGAAGGAAACAGTGTAATAGAGCGTTTTTAGATACAAGTGCGAAGGTTTGGTTAGGTTAAGATATGAACCGTCATAAAACCGCATTAAACGCTGTCACCTAGTGAGATGCAGTGTTTTTCACCATTACAAGTCGGAAACAGCGATATCTAATGTGAAAGCGCATGAAACCGTCGTAATGTTGCAGAAAGCATTGTAAAGTAGCGAGTAAAACGTTTTCTAACGATAGAAGTGCGAAGGTTAGGTTAGGTTAGGTTAGGTTAGTTAAGCTAGGTAGCGTCGTGAAACCACCAAAAACGACGTCATCTAACGAGATAGTGTTGTTTTATTGCGAGTACGAACCTGCGATAGGTGAAATATTGTGAAAGCACACAAAACGGCATGAACAAGCCAGATACTGCGTCTTGTACCGTTACAAGTGCGAAACTGCTATGAAAGCGCATGCAAGCATCGTGAAACCTTAAAGAACGATGTCATTGAGCGAGATACAGCGTTCTGTACTGTACTAAGTTGGTGAAAAACTGTGAGGTCATGCAAATATCGTAATTGTGAAGGAAACAGTGTAATAGAGCGTTTTTAGATACAAGTGCGAAGGTTTGGTTAGGTTAAGATATGAACCGTCATAAAACCGCATTAAACGCTGTCACCTAGTGAGATGCAGTGTTTTTCACCATTACAAGTCGGAAACAGCGATATCTAATGTGAAAGCGCATGAAACCGTCGTAATGTTGCAGAAAGCATTGTAAAGTAGCGAGTAAAACGTTTTCTAACGATAGAAGTGCGAAGGTTAGGTTAGGTTAGGTTAGGTTAGTTTAAGCTAGGTAGCGTCGTGAAACCACCAAAAACGACGTCATCTAACGAGATAGTGTTGTTTTATTGCGAGTACGAACCTGCGATAGGTGAAATATTGTGAAAGCACACAAAACGGCATGAACAAGCCAGATACTGCGTCTTGTACCGTTACAAGTGCGAAACTGCTATGAAAGCGCATGCAAGCATCGTGAAACCTTAAAGAACGATGTCATTGAGCGAGATACAGCGTTCTGTACTGTACTAAGTTGGTGAAAAACTGTGAGGTCATGCAAATATCGTAATTGTGAAGGAAACAGTGTAATAGAGCGTTTTTAGATACAAGTGCGAAGGTTTGGTTAGGTTAAGATATGAACCGTCATAAAACCGCATTAAACGCTGTCACCTAGTGAGATGCAGTGTTTTTCACCATTACAAGTCGGAAACAGCGATATCTAATGTGAAAGCGCATGAAACCGTCGTAATGTTGCAGAAAGCATTGTAAAGTAGCGAGTAAAACGTTTTCTAACGATAGAAGTGTGAAGGTTAGGTTAGGTTAGGTTAGGTAGTTAAGCTAGGTAGCGTCGTGAAACCACCAAAAACGACGTCATCTAACGAGATAGTGTTGTTTTATTGCGAGTACGAACCTGCGATAGGTGAAATATTGTGAAAGCACACAAAACGGCATGAACAAGCCAGATACTGCGTCTTGTACCGTTACAAGTGCGAAACTGCTATGAAAGCGCATGCAAGCATCGTGAAACCTTAAAGAACGATGTCATTGAGCGAGATACAGCGTTCTGTACTGTACTAAGTTGGTGAAAAACTGTGAGGTCATGCAAATATCGTAATTGTGAAGGAAACAGTGTAATAGAGCGTTTTTAGATACAAGTGCGAAGGTTTGGTTAGGTTAAGATATGAACCGTCATAAAACCGCATTAAACGCTGTCACCTAGTGAGATGCAGTGTTTTTCACCATTACAAGTCGGAAACAGCGATATCTAATGTGAAAGCGCATGAAACCGTCGTAATGTTGCAGAAAGCATTGTAAAGTAGCGAGTAAAACGTTTTCTAACGATAGAAGTGCGAAGGTTAGGTTAGGTTAGGTTAGGTTAGTTTAAGCTAGGTAGCGTCGTGAAACCACCAAAAACGACGTCATCTAACGAGATAGTGTTGTTTTATTGCGAGTACGAACCTGCGATAGGTGAAATATTGTGAAAGCACACAAAACGGCATGAACAAGCCAGATACTGCGTCTTGTACCGTTACAAGTGCGAAACTGCTATGAAAGCGCATGCAAGCATCGTGAAACCTTAAAGAACGATGTCATTGAGCGAGATACAGCGTTCTGTACTGTACTAAGTTGGTGAAAAACTGTGAGGTCATGCAAATATCGTAATTGTGAAGGAAACAGTGTAATAGAGCGTTTTTAGATACAAGTGCGAAGGTTTGGTTAGGTTAAGATATGAACCGTCATAAAACCGCATTAAACGCTGTCACCTAGTGAGATGCAGTGTTTTTCACCATTACAAGTCGGAAACAGCGATATCTAATGTGAAAGCGCATGAAACCGTCGTAATGTTGCAGAAAGCATTGTAAAGTAGCGAGTAAAACGTTTTCTAACGATAGAAGTGCGAAGGTTAGGTTAGGTTAGGTTAGGTTAGTTAAGCTAGGTAGCGTCGTGAAACCACCAAAAACGACGTCATCTAACGAGATAGTGTTGTTTTATTGCGAGTACGAACCTGCGATAGGTGAAATATTGTGAAAGCACACAAAACGGCATGAACAAGCCAGATACTGCGTCTTGTACCGTTACAAGTGCGAAACTGCTATGAAAGCGCATGCAAGCATCGTGAAACCTTAAAGAACGATGTCATTGAGCGAGATACAGCGTTCTGTACTGTACTAAGTTGGTGAAAAACTGTGAGGTCATGCAAATATCGTAATTGTGAAGGAAACAGTGTAATAGAGCGTTTTTAGATACAAGTGCGAAGGTTTGGTTAGGTTAAGATATGAACCGTCATAAAACCGCATTAAACGCTGTCACCTAGTGAGATGCAGTGTTTTTCACCATTACAAGTCGGAAACAGCGATATCTAATGTGAAAGCGCATGAAACCGTCGTAATGTTGCAGAAAGCATTGTAAAGTAGCGAGTAAAACGTTTTCTAACGATAGAAGTGCGAAGGTTAGGTTAGGTTAGGTTAGGTTAGTTTAAGCTAGGTAGCGTCGTGAAACCACCAAAAACGACGTCATCTAACGAGATAGTGTTGTTTTATTGCGAGTACGAACCTGCGATAGGTGAAATATTGTGAAAGCACACAAAACGGCATGAACAAGCCAGATACTGCGTCTTGTACCGTTACAAGTGCGAAACTGCTATGAAAGCGCATGCAAGCATCGTGAAACCTTAAAGAACGATGTCATTGAGCGAGATACAGCGTTCTGTACTGTACTAAGTTGGTGAAAAACTGTGAGGTCATGCAAATATCGTAATTGTGAAGGAAACAGTGTAATAGAGCGTTTTTAGATACAAGTGCGAAGGTTTGGTTAGGTTAAGATATGAACCGTCATAAAACCGCATTAAACGCTGTCACCTAGTGAGATGCAGTGTTTTTCACCATTACAAGTCGGAAACAGCGATATCTAATGTGAAAGCGCATGAAACCGTCGTAATGTTGCAGAAAGCATTGTAAAGTAGCGAGTAAAACGTTTTCTAACGATAGAAGTGCGAAGGTTAGGTTAGGTTAGGTTAGGTTAGTTAAGCTAGGTAGCGTCGTGAAACCACCAAAAACGACGTCATCTAACGAGATAGTGTTGTTTTATTGCGAGTACGAACCTGCGATAGGTGAAATATTGTGAAAGCACACAAAACGGCATGAACAAGCCAGATACTGCGTCTTGTACCGTTACAAGTGCGAAACTGCTATGAAAGCGCATGCAAGCATCGTGAAACCTTAAAGAACGATGTCATTGAGCGAGATACAGCGTTCTGTACTGTACTAAGTTGGTGAAAAACTGTGAGGTCATGCAAATATCGTAATTGTGAAGGAAACAGTGTAATAGAGCGTTTTTAGATACAAGTGCGAAGGTTTGGTTAGGTTAAGATATGAACCGTCATAAAACCGCATTAAACGCTGTCACCTAGTGAGATGCAGTGTTTTTCACCATTACAAGTCGGAAACAGCGATATCTAATGTGAAAGCGCATGAAACCGTCGTAATGTTGCAGAAAGCATTGTAAAGTAGCGAGTAAAACGTTTTCTAACGATAGAAGTGCGAAGGTTAGGTTAGGTTAGGTTAGGTTAGTTAAGCTAGGTAGCGTCGTGAAACCACCAAAAACGACGTCATCTAACGAGATAGTGTTGTTTTATTGCGAGTACGAACCTGCGATAGGTGAAATATTGTGAAAGCACACAAAACGGCATGAACAAGCCAGATACTGCGTCTTGTACCGTTACAAGTGCGAAACTGCTATGAAAGCGCATGCAAGCATCGTGAAACCTTAAAGAACGATGTCATTGAGCGAGATACAGCGTTCTGTACTGTACTAAGTTGGTGAAAAACTGTGAGGTCATGCAAATATCGTAATTGTGAAGGAAACAGTGTAATAGAGCGTTTTTAGATACAAGTGCGAAGGTTTGGTTAGGTTAAGATATGAACCGTCATAAAACCGCATTAAACGCTGTCACCTAGTGAGATGCAGTGTTTTTCACCATTACAAGTCGGAAACAGCGATATCTAATGTGAAAGCGCATGAAACCGTCGTAATGTTGCAGAAAGCATTGTAAAGTAGCGAGTAAAACGTTTTCTAACGATAGAAGTGCGAAGGTTAGGTTAGGTTAGGTTAGGTTAGTTTAAGCTAGGTAGCGTCGTGAAACCACCAAAAACGACGTCATCTAACGAGATAGTGTTGTTTTATTGCGAGTACGAACCTGCGATAGGTGAAATATTGTGAAAGCACACAAAACGGCATGAACAAGCCAGATACTGCGTCTTGTACCGTTACAAGTGCGAAACTGCTATGAAAGCGCATGCAAGCATCGTGAAACCTTAAAGAACGATGTCATTGAGCGAGATACAGCGTTCTGTACTGTACTAAGTTGGTGAAAAACTGTGAGGTCATGCAAATATCGTAATTGTGAAGGAAACAGTGTAATAGAGCGTTTTTAGATACAAGTGCGAAGGTTTGGTTAGGTTAAGATATGAACCGTCATAAAACCGCATTAAACGCTGTCACCTAGTGAGATGCAGTGTTTTTCACCATTACAAGTCGGAAACAGCGATATCTAATGTGAAAGCGCATGAAACCGTCGTAATGTTGCAGAAAGCATTGTAAAGTAGCGAGTAAAACGTTTTCTAACGATAGAAGTGTGAAGGTTAGGTTAGGTTAGGTTAGGTTAGTTTAAGCTAGGTAGCGTCGTGAAACCACCAAAAACGACGTCATCTAACGAGATAGTGTTGTTTTATTGCGAGTACGAACCTGCGATAGGTGAAATATTGTGAAAGCACACAAAACGGCATGAACAAGCCAGATACTGCGTCTTGTACCGTTACAAGTGCGAAACTGCTATGAAAGCGCATGCAAGCATCGTGAAACCTTAAAGAACGATGTCATTGAGCGAGATACAGCGTTCTGTACTGTACTAAGTTGGTGAAAAACTGTGAGGTCATGCAAATATCGTAATTGTGAAGGAAACAGTGTAATAGAGCGTTTTTAGATACAAGTGCGAAGGTTTGGTTAGGTTAAGATATGAACCGTCATAAAACCGCATTAAACGCTGTCACCTAGTGAGATGCAGTGTTTTTCACCATTACAAGTCGGAAACAGCGATATCTAATGTGAAAGCGCATGAAACCGTCGTAATGTTGCAGAAAGCATTGTAAAGTAGCGAGTAAAACGTTTTCTAACGATAGAAGTGTGAAGGTTAGGTTAGGTTAGGTTAGGTTAGTTTAAGCTAGGTAGCGTCGTGAAACCACCAAAAACGACGTCATCTAACGAGATAGTGTTGTTTTATTGCGAGTACGAACCTGCGATAGGTGAAATATTGTGAAAGCACACAAAACGGCATGAACAAGCCAGATACTGCGTCTTGTACCGTTACAAGTGCGAAACTGCTATGAAAGCGCATGCAAGCATCGTGAAACCTTAAAGAACGATGTCATTGAGCGAGATACAGCGTTCTGTACTGTACTAAGTTGGTGAAAAACTGTGAGGTCATGCAAATATCGTAATTGTGAAGGAAACAGTGTAATAGAGCGTTTTTAGATACAAGTGCGAAGGTTTGGTTAGGTTAAGATATGAACCGTCATAAAACCGCATTAAACGCTGTCACCTAGTGAGATGCAGTGTTTTTCACCATTACAAGTCGGAAACAGCGATATCTAATGTGAAAGCGCATGAAACCGTCGTAATGTTGCAGAAAGCATTGTAAAGTAGCGAGTAAAACGTTTTCTAACGATAGAAGTGCGAAGGTTAGGTTAGGTTAGGTTAGGTTAGTTTAAGCTAGGTAGCGTCGTGAAACCACCAAAAACGACGTCATCTAACGAGATAGTGTTGTTTTATTGCGAGTACGAACCTGCGATAGGTGAAATATTGTGAAAGCACACAAAACGGCATGAACAAGCCAGATACTGCGTCTTGTACCGTTACAAGTGCGAAACTGCTATGAAAGCGCATGCAAGCATCGTGAAACCTTAAAGAACGATGTCATTGAGCGAGATACAGCGTTCTGTACTGTACTAAGTTGGTGAAAAACTGTGAGGTCATGCAAATATCGTAATTGTGAAGGAAACAGTGTAATAGAGCGTTTTTAGATACAAGTGCGAAGGTTTGGTTAGGTTAAGATATGAACCGTCATAAAACCGCATTAAACGCTGTCACCTAGTGAGATGCAGTGTTTTTCACCATTACAAGTCGGAAACAGCGATATCTAATGTGAAAGCGCATGAAACCGTCGTAATGTTGCAGAAAGCATTGTAAAGTAGCGAGTAAAACGTTTTCTAACGATAGAAGTGCGAAGGTTAGGTTAGGTTAGGTTAGGTTTAAGCTAGGTAGCGTCGTGAAACCACCAAAAACGACGTCATCTAACGAGATAGTGTTGTTTTATTGCGAGTACGAACCTGCGATAGGTGAAATATTGTGAAAGCACACAAAACGGCATGAACAAGCCAGATACTGCGTCTTGTACCGTTACAAGTGCGAAACTGCTATGAAAGCGCATGCAAGCATCGTGAAACCTTAAAGAACGATGTCATTGAGCGAGATACAGCGTTCTGTACTGTACTAAGTTGGTGAAAAACTGTGAGGTCATGCAAATATCGTAATTGTGAAGGAAACAGTGTAATAGAGCGTTTTTAGATACAAGTGCGAAGGTTTGGTTAGGTTAAGATATGAACCGTCATAAAACCGCATTAAACGCTGTCACCTAGTGAGATGCAGTGTTTTTCACCATTACAAGTCGGAAACAGCGATATCTAATGTGAAAGCGCATGAAACCGTCGTAATGTTGCAGAAAGCATTGTAAAGTAGCGAGTAAAACGTTTTCTAACGATAGAAGTGCGAAGGTTAGGTTAGGTTAGGTTAGGTTTAAGCTAGGTAGCGTCGTGAAACCACCAAAAACGACGTCATCTAACGAGATAGTGTTGTTTTATTGCGAGTACGAACCTGCGATAGGTGAAATATTGTGAAAGCACACAAAACGGCATGAACAAGCCAGATACTGCGTCTTGTACCGTTACAAGTGCGAAACTGCTATGAAAGCGCATGCAAGCATCGTGAAACCTTAAAGAACGATGTCATTGAGCGAGATACAGCGTTCTGTACTGTACTAAGTTGGTGAAAAACTGTGAGGTCATGCAAATATCGTAATTGTGAAGGAAACAGTGTAATAGAGCGTTTTTAGATACAAGTGCGAAGGTTTGGTTAGGTTAAGATATGAACCGTCATAAAACCGCATTAAACGCTGTCACCTAGTGAGATGCAGTGTTTTTCACCATTACAAGTCGGAAACAGCGATATCTAATGTGAAAGCGCATGAAACCGTCGTAATGTTGCAGAAAGCATTGTAAAGTAGCGAGTAAAACGTTTTCTAACGATAGAAGTGCGAAGGTTAGGTTAGGTTAGGTTAGGTTAGTTTAAGCTAGGTAGCGTCGTGAAACCACCAAAAACGACGTCATCTAACGAGATAGTGTTGTTTTATTGCGAGTACGAACCTGCGATAGGTGAAATATTGTGAAAGCACACAAAACGGCATGAACAAGCCAGATACTGCGTCTTGTACCGTTACAAGTGCGAAACTGCTATGAAAGCGCATGCAAGCATCGTGAAACCTTAAAGAACGATGTCATTGAGCGAGATACAGCGTTCTGTACTGTACTAAGTTGGTGAAAAACTGTGAGGTCATGCAAATATCGTAATTGTGAAGGAAACAGTGTAATAGAGCGTTTTTAGATACAAGTGCGAAGGTTTGGTTAGGTTAAGATATGAACCGTCATAAAACCGCATTAAACGCTGTCACCTAGTGAGATGCAGTGTTTTTCACCATTACAAGTCGGAAACAGCGATATCTAATGTGAAAGCGCATGAAACCGTCGTAATGTTGCAGAAAGCATTGTAAAGTAGCGAGTAAAACGTTTTCTAACGATAGAAGTGTGAAGGTTAGGTTAGGTTAGGTTAGGTAGGTTTAAGCTAGGTAGCGTCGTGAAACCACCAAAAACGACGTCATCTAACGAGATAGTGTTGTTTTATTGCGAGTACGAACCTGCGATAGGTGAAATATTGTGAAAGCACACAAAACGGCATGAACAAGCCAGATACTGCGTCTTGTACCGTTACAAGTGCGAAACTGCTATGAAAGCGCATGCAAGCATCGTGAAACCTTAAAGAACGATGTCATTGAGCGAGATACAGCGTTCTGTACTGTACTAAGTTGGTGAAAAACTGTGAGGTCATGCAAATATCGTAATTGTGAAGGAAACAGTGTAATAGAGCGTTTTTAGATACAAGTGCGAAGGTTTGGTTAGGTTAAGATATGAACCGTCATAAAACCGCATTAAACGCTGTCACCTAGTGAGATGCAGTGTTTTTCACCATTACAAGTCGGAAACAGCGATATCTAATGTGAAAGCGCATGAAACCGTCGTAATGTTGCAGAAAGCATTGTAAAGTAGCGAGTAAAACGTTTTCTAACGATAGAAGTGCGAAGGTTAGGTTAGGTTAGGTTAGGTTAGTTAAGCTAGGTAGCGTCGTGAAACCACCAAAAACGACGTCATCTAACGAGATAGTGTTGTTTTATTGCGAGTACGAACCTGCGATAGGTGAAATATTGTGAAAGCACACAAAACGGCATGAACAAGCCAGATACTGCGTCTTGTACCGTTACAAGTGCGAAACTGCTATGAAAGCGCATGCAAGCATCGTGAAACCTTAAAGAACGATGTCATTGAGCGAGATACAGCGTTCTGTACTGTACTAAGTTGGTGAAAAACTGTGAGGTCATGCAAATATCGTAATTGTGAAGGAAACAGTGTAATAGAGCGTTTTTAGATACAAGTGCGAAGGTTTGGTTAGGTTAAGATATGAACCGTCATAAAACCGCATTAAACGCTGTCACCTAGTGAGATGCAGTGTTTTTCACCATTACAAGTCGGAAACAGCGATATCTAATGTGAAAGCGCATGAAACCGTCGTAATGTTGCAGAAAGCATTGTAAAGTAGCGAGTAAAACGTTTTCTAACGATAGAAGTGCGAAGGTTAGGTTAGGTTAGGTTAGGTTTAAGCTAGGTAGCGTCGTGAAACCACCAAAAACGACGTCATCTAACGAGATAGTGTTGTTTTATTGCGAGTACGAACCTGCGATAGGTGAAATATTGTGAAAGCACACAAAACGGCATGAACAAGCCAGATACTGCGTCTTGTACCGTTACAAGTGCGAAACTGCTATGAAAGCGCATGCAAGCATCGTGAAACCTTAAAGAACGATGTCATTGAGCGAGATACAGCGTTCTGTACTGTACTAAGTTGGTGAAAAACTGTGAGGTCATGCAAATATCGTAATTGTGAAGGAAACAGTGTAATAGAGCGTTTTTAGATACAAGTGCGAAGGTTTGGTTAGGTTAAGATATGAACCGTCATAAAACCGCATTAAACGCTGTCACCTAGTGAGATGCAGTGTTTTTCACCATTACAAGTCGGAAACAGCGATATCTAATGTGAAAGCGCATGAAACCGTCGTAATGTTGCAGAAAGCATTGTAAAGTAGCGAGTAAAACGTTTTCTAACGATAGAAGTGCGAAGGTTAGGTTAGGTTAGGTTAGGTTAGTTTAAGCTAGGTAGCGTCGTGAAACCACCAAAAACGACGTCATCTAACGAGATAGTGTTGTTTTATTGCGAGTACGAACCTGCGATAGGTGAAATATTGTGAAAGCACACAAAACGGCATGAACAAGCCAGATACTGCGTCTTGTACCGTTACAAGTGCGAAACTGCTATGAAAGCGCATGCAAGCATCGTGAAACCTTAAAGAACGATGTCATTGAGCGAGATACAGCGTTCTGTACTGTACTAAGTTGGTGAAAAACTGTGAGGTCATGCAAATATCGTAATTGTGAAGGAAACAGTGTAATAGAGCGTTTTTAGATACAAGTGCGAAGGTTTGGTTAGGTTAAGATATGAACCGTCATAAAACCGCATTAAACGCTGTCACCTAGTGAGATGCAGTGTTTTTCACCATTACAAGTCGGAAACAGCGATATCTAATGTGAAAGCGCATGAAACCGTCGTAATGTTGCAGAAAGCATTGTAAAGTAGCGAGTAAAACGTTTTCTAACGATAGAAGTGCGAAGGTTAGGTTAGGTTAGGTTAGGTTAGTTTAAGCTAGGTAGCGTCGTGAAACCACCAAAAACGACGTCATCTAACGAGATAGTGTTGTTTTATTGCGAGTACGAACCTGCGATAGGTGAAATATTGTGAAAGCACACAAAACGGCATGAACAAGCCAGATACTGCGTCTTGTACCGTTACAAGTGCGAAACTGCTATGAAAGCGCATGCAAGCATCGTGAAACCTTAAAGAACGATGTCATTGAGCGAGATACAGCGTTCTGTACTGTACTAAGTTGGTGAAAAACTGTGAGGTCATGCAAATATCGTAATTGTGAAGGAAACAGTGTAATAGAGCGTTTTTAGATACAAGTGCGAAGGTTTGGTTAGGTTAAGATATGAACCGTCATAAAACCGCATTAAACGCTTGTCACCTAGTGAGATGCAGTGTTTTTCACCATTACAAGTCGGAAACAGCGATATCTAATGTGAAAGCGCATGAAACCGTCGTAATGTTGCAGAAAGCATTGTAAAGTAGCGAGTAAAACGTTTTCTAACGATAGAAGTGCGAAGGTTAGGTTAGGTTAGGTTAGGTTTAAGCTAGGTAGCGTCGTGAAACCACCAAAAACGACGTCATCTAACGAGATAGTGTTGTTTTATTGCGAGTACGAACCTGCGATAGGTGAAATATTGTGAAAGCACACAAAACGGCATGAACAAGCCAGATACTGCGTCTTGTACCGTTACAAGTGCGAAACTGCTATGAAAGCGCATGCAAGCATCGTGAAACCTTAAAGAACGATGTCATTGAGCGAGATACAGCGTTCTGTACTGTACTAAGTTGGTGAAAAACTGTGAGGTCATGCAAATATCGTAATTGTGAAGGAAACAGTGTAATAGAGCGTTTTTAGATACAAGTGCGAAGGTTTGGTTAGGTTAAGATATGAACCGTCATAAAACCGCATTAAACGCTGTCACCTAGTGAGATGCAGTGTTTTTCACCATTACAAGTCGGAAACAGCGATATCTAATGTGAAAGCGCATGAAACCGTCGTAATGTTGCAGAAAGCATTGTAAAGTAGCGAGTAAAACGTTTTCTAACGATAGAAGTGCGAAGGTTAGGTTAGGTTAGGTTAGGTTAGTTTAAGCTAGGTAGCGTCGTGAAACCACCAAAAACGACGTCATCTAACGAGATAGTGTTGTTTTATTGCGAGTACGAACCTGCGATAGGTGAAATATTGTGAAAGCACACAAAACGGCATGAACAAGCCAGATACTGCGTCTTGTACCGTTACAAGTGCGAAACTGCTATGAAAGCGCATGCAAGCATCGTGAAACCTTAAAGAACGATGTCATTGAGCGAGATACAGCGTTCTGTACTGTACTAAGTTGGTGAAAAACTGTGAGGTCATGCAAATATCGTAATTGTGAAGGAAACAGTGTAATAGAGCGTTTTTAGATACAAGTGCGAAGGTTTGGTTAGGTTAAGATATGAACCGTCATAAAACCGCATTAAACGCTGTCACCTAGTGAGATGCAGTGTTTTTCACCATTACAAGTCGGAAACAGCGATATCTAATGTGAAAGCGCATGAAACCGTCGTAATGTTGCAGAAAGCATTGTAAAGTAGCGAGTAAAACGTTTTCTAACGATAGAAGTGCGAAGGTTAGGTTAGGTTAGGTTAGGTTAGTTAAGCTAGGTAGCGTCGTGAAACCACCAAAAACGACGTCATCTAACGAGATAGTGTTGTTTTATTGCGAGTACGAACCTGCGATAGGTGAAATATTGTGAAAGCACACAAAACGGCATGAACAAGCCAGATACTGCGTCTTGTACCGTTACAAGTGCGAAACTGCTATGAAAGCGCATGCAAGCATCGTGAAACCTTAAAGAACGATGTCATTGAGCGAGATACAGCGTTCTGTACTGTACTAAGTTGGTGAAAAACTGTGAGGTCATGCAAATATCGTAATTGTGAAGGAAACAGTGTAATAGAGCGTTTTTAGATACAAGTGCGAAGGTTTGGTTAGGTTAAGATATGAACCGTCATAAAACCGCATTAAACGCTGTCACCTAGTGAGATGCAGTGTTTTTCACCATTACAAGTCGGAAACAGCGATATCTAATGTGAAAGCGCATGAAACCGTCGTAATGTTGCAGAAAGCATTGTAAAGTAGCGAGTAAAACGTTTTCTAACGATAGAAGTGCGAAGGTTAGGTTAGGTTAGGTTAGGTTAGTTTAAGCTAGGTAGCGTCGTGAAACCACCAAAAACGACGTCATCTAACGAGATAGTGTTGTTTTATTGCGAGTACGAACCTGCGATAGGTGAAATATTGTGAAAGCACACAAAACGGCATGAACAAGCCAGATACTGCGTCTTGTACCGTTACAAGTGCGAAACTGCTATGAAAGCGCATGCAAGCATCGTGAAACCTTAAAGAACGATGTCATTGAGCGAGATACAGCGTTCTGTACTGTACTAAGTTGGTGAAAAACTGTGAGGTCATGCAAATATCGTAATTGTGAAGGAAACAGTGTAATAGAGCGTTTTTAGATACAAGTGCGAAGGTTTGGTTAGGTTAAGATATGAACCGTCATAAAACCGCATTAAACGCTGTCACCTAGTGAGATGCAGTGTTTTTCACCATTACAAGTCGGAAACAGCGATATCTAATGTGAAAGCGCATGAAACCGTCGTAATGTTGCAGAAAGCATTGTAAAGTAGCGAGTAAAACGTTTTCTAACGATAGAAGTGCGAAGGTTAGGTTAGGTTAGGTTAGGTTAGTTTAAGCTAGGTAGCGTCGTGAAACCACCAAAAACGACGTCATCTAACGAGATAGTGTTGTTTTATTGCGAGTACGAACCTGCGATAGGTGAAATATTGTGAAAGCACACAAAACGGCATGAACAAGCCAGATACTGCGTCTTGTACCGTTACAAGTGCGAAACTGCTATGAAAGCGCATGCAAGCATCGTGAAACCTTAAAGAACGATGTCATTGAGCGAGATACAGCGTTCTGTACTGTACTAAGTTGGTGAAAAACTGTGAGGTCATGCAAATATCGTAATTGTGAAGGAAACAGTGTAATAGAGCGTTTTTAGATACAAGTGCGAAGGTTTGGTTAGGTTAAGATATGAACCGTCATAAAACCGCATTAAACGCTGTCACCTAGTGAGATGCAGTGTTTTTCACCATTACAAGTCGGAAACAGCGATATCTAATGTGAAAGCGCATGAAACCGTCGTAATGTTGCAGAAAGCATTGTAAAGTAGCGAGTAAAACGTTTTCTAACGATAGAAGTGTGAAGGTTAGGTTAGGTTAGGTTAGGTTTAAGCTAGGTAGCGTCGTGAAACCACCAAAAACGACGTCATCTAACGAGATAGTGTTGTTTTATTGCGAGTACGAACCTGCGATAGGTGAAATATTGTGAAAGCACACAAAACGGCATGAACAAGCCAGATACTGCGTCTTGTACCGTTACAAGTGCGAAACTGCTATGAAAGCGCATGCAAGCATCGTGAAACCTTAAAGAACGATGTCATTGAGCGAGATACAGCGTTCTGTACTGTACTAAGTTGGTGAAAAACTGTGAGGTCATGCAAATATCGTAATTGTGAAGGAAACAGTGTAATAGAGCGTTTTTAGATACAAGTGCGAAGGTTTGGTTAGGTTAAGATATGAACCGTCATAAAACCGCATTAAACGCTGTCACCTAGTGAGATGCAGTGTTTTTCACCATTACAAGTCGGAAACAGCGATATCTAATGTGAAAGCGCATGAAACCGTCGTAATGTTGCAGAAAGCATTGTAAAGTAGCGAGTAAAACGTTTTCTAACGATAGAAGTGCGAAGGTTAGGTTAGGTTAGGTTAGGTTAGTTAAGCTAGGTAGCGTCGTGAAACCACCAAAAACGACGTCATCTAACGAGATAGTGTTGTTTTATTGCGAGTACGAACCTGCGATAGGTGAAATATTGTGAAAGCACACAAAACGGCATGAACAAGCCAGATACTGCGTCTTGTACCGTTACAAGTGCGAAACTGCTATGAAGCGCATGCCAAGCATCGTGAAACCTTAAAGAACGATTTATTGAGCCGATACAAGCGTTCTGTACTGTACTAAGTTTGGTGAAAAACTGTGATGAGGTCATGCAAATATCCGTAATTTTGAACGGAAGGAACAGTGTAATAGAGCGTTTTTTAGATACAAGTGCGAAGGTTTGGGTTAGGTTAAGATTATGAACCGTCATACAAACCGCATTAAAACGCTGTCACACCGTTAGTGAGATGCAGTGTTTTTCACCATTACAAGTCGGAAACAGCGATATCTAATGTGAAAGCGCATGAAACCGTCGTAATGTTGCAGAAAGCATTGTAAAGTAGCGAGTAAAACGTTTTCTAACGATAGAAGTGCGAAGGTTAGGTTAGGTTAGGTTAGGTTAGTTAAGCTAGGTAGCGTCGTGAAACCACCAAAAACGACGTCATCTAACGAGATAGTGTTGTTTTATTGCGAGTACGAACCTGCGATAGGTGAAATATTGTGAAAGCACACAAAACGGCATGAACAAGCCAGATACTGCGTCTTGTACCGTTACAAGTGCGAAACTGCTATGAAAGCGCATGCAAGCATCGTGAAACCTTAAAGAACGATGTCATTGAGCGAGATACAGCGTTCTGTACTGTACTAAGTTGGTGAAAAACTGTGAGGTCATGCAAATATCGTAATTGTGAAGGAAACAGTGTAATAGAGCGTTTTAGATACAAGTGCGAAGGTTTGGTTAGGTTAAGATATGAACCGTCATAAAACCGCATTAAACGCTGTCACCTAGTGAGATGCAGTGTTTTTCACCATTACAAGTCGGAAACAGCGATATCTAATGTGAAAGCGCATGAAACCGTCGTAATGTTGCAGAAAGCATTGTAAAGTAGCGAGTAAAACGTTTTCTAACGATAGAAGTGCGAAGGTTAGGTTAGGTTAGGTTAGGTTAGTTTAAGCTAGGTAGCGTCGTGAAACCACCAAAAACGACGTCATCTAACGAGATAGTGTTGTTTTATTGCGAGTACGAACCTGCGATAGGTGAAATATTGTGAAAGCACACAAAACGGCATGAACAAGCCAGATACTGCGTCTTGTACCGTTACAAGTGCGAAACTGCTATGAAAGCGCATGCAAGCATCGTGAAACCTTAAAGAACGATGTCATTGAGCGAGATACAGCGTTCATTGTACTAAGTTGGTGAAAAACTGTGAGGTCATGCATATATTGTAAATGTGAATGAAACAATGTAACATAGCGTTTTTAGATACGAGTGTGAAGTTTAGGTTAGGTTAAGTTATGAAGCGTCAAAAAACCACATTAAACAATGTCGGCTAGTGAGATGCCGTGTTTTTCACAATTACAAGTCGGAAACTGCGATATCCTATGTGAAAGCGCATGAAACCGTCGTAATGTTGCAGAAAGCATTGTAAAGTAGCGACTAAACCTTTTCTAACTATAGAAGTGCGAAGATTAGGTTAGGTTGAGCAATGTTAGTTTAAGCTAGGTAGCATTGTGAAACCACCAAAAACGACGTCATCCAACGAGATAGTGTTGTTTTGTTGCGAGTACGAAACAGTGATAGGTGAAATATTGTGAAACTACACAAAACAGCGTGAACTAGCCAGATACTGCGCCTTGTACCGTTACAAGTGCGAAACTGCTATATTCTGATATTCTCGTGAAAGCGCATGCAAGCAACATCAAACCTTAAAGAACGATGTCCATTTACCGAGATACAGCGTTCTGTGCCGTACCATATGGTGAAAAAACTGTGAGGTCATGCAAATATCGTAATTTTGGACGAAACAGTGTAACAGAACTTTTTAGTTACAAGTGCGAAAGGTTAGGTTAGGTTAAGATATGAAGCCTCATAAAACCGCACTAAACAATGTCAGCTATTGAGATGCAT
>WOVY01007135.1:0-68758 GCA_013436015.1 Rhipicephalus annulatus
TTATTAATGTGACGGCCTTATTAAACTCTTTCTCCAACGTTCCTCTCGTGAGACAGCTGTGACGAATAGCGGCAAATGAAATATTCATAGTCAAAATTATCCGCGCACTCATTCGGTAAACAGGGATGTTCGGTATCTCAATGGTCATAGAACTGAGCATTGGTTGTCCAAGAATAACCGAAAGTTTTGCTTTTTGGTACGAATTTGTGATTTGCGAAGACACGCATACAAGTGATTGGAACAGCACTAACTTGTGTGTGTGTGTGTGTGTGTTGTGTGTGTGTGTGTTTGTGTGTGTGTGTATTTGTGTGTGTTCGTTTGTGCACACTACCATCATTTATTAATATATATCCAGGTTTTGACTAGCGTTCAGGCTTCCATGACCGCGAACAGACAAGTAGATGGGCATAAAGTTGGTACCAGGAATAGCAGAGGCTGCAGCGAGTCAATTTTCGACCCGATCTGAAAGTGTGGCATAATTACCGCACTTACGACATCATCAGCGTATGAAAAATGTTTTTTTTATTTATATTTAGCAAACAAAATGAGAAGGAAGGCTACATTAGAGCCGGCTATCCAAACATTGACGCAGTAATGTACAAAATACACACAACCAGACAAGAAATTAGGAAAAATAAAAGACGAAAGAAAATGTGGTTCATCGCTCCGTGTACCAATCGGTGTTACACGAAAGTGAAACACGTCTTCGCAGATATACACGTGGAGTGTTTTTGTGCATTGTTTCAACACAAGGGCGAAGGAATAAGCACTACGTCAACAAATTGCAATGTCACGCGAACAAGAACAAGCAGCTCGAAACAGCGCATCTCAAGCAGAAAGCACACACAAAATGAGCATACAGAGGACGTACGCGTACTTAACAGCTGTCACACTTTGACACTTGAAGCGCGCTGTTAAACTAGAAAGAAAGACTCGCAAAAACGAACGCACAAGCATACACAGGACAAGCGCGAACAACTGTCACAATGCTCGCTTAATCGCGTGTGAGAGCGCACTCCTCATATGTGGCTGCGGCAGTGAGTGAAGCCGCATTCGTGTTTTCTCGAATGACGAGCCCAATAAAAGCGTGCACAGGAGAGGCCACGCTTCGTGGAGCCGGCACTTATGACGGCACTCGTCGAAATGCTTGAGACGTTGACGACTTTGAGAGCGCACCATCTCGCTACTGATGACGAAAGTACGCTCGAAAATACGGAGCTCTGGGGACCGCTAAACGGGTTGTAACGCATGCTTCAATGAACACTTTGAATAGCCTAACGTAGGGAGAGCAAGCTTCTGCTTGAGAATAACAACACAGCTAGAACAAAAATCTTTTAGTTGTCTCGAGGATTCACTTCTGCCTCTTCCTCCACGTCCTTTTCTTTTCTACGCGGGTCACGCGCAGCTGAGCCCCGCTGGCTCGTGCGTCGCAAACCATCAGGAGGGCACAACTATTGGCTAGCGCGCGTAACTTGAAGTCACATTGTGTCAATACACTCGAAGATATGGAGCTCTGAGGACCGCAAACGGTATATGGTGTACACAAATGGCCTGCCGTTAGCACTCCTAACAGCGTGCGCTCTGTGGCGTATTGGGTTGGCGCCACGCGCAGTGGTTTGAAAGGGTTTCAACGCTCCGCGGCAGAACCTTTACTTCTAGTTTTCTTTTACTTCGCACTCTGTTGGTATCTTTATTACAAAGTCATATTCGTGATGGACATACGTCAGCAGAGTGGGTGTGTATCCCGGCATAGAACACATTCGAGTTAAAATAATTACAGGCACTATGTACAGTACCGTCATCTGTAGAAGAGAACGCATTGATGAGCACCTTAAAACTGCAAGTAGATGTATGATGATGATGTTTGATGTTTTATGGCGCAAGGGCCATTTCACGGCCAAAGAGCGCCAGTTCATCTTACTAAAAATGTGGACAATGATTGTGATAAGCGGCTGTATAAGGGCCGTAAAATTCCTCGCAGTAAGCCGGGTAAAAACATATAAGTAATAAAATCATGACCATGCCGTGAAAGGTGTGTGTGGTGTGAATAGATAAAAGTTGGTGATAATAAAAGATGATGGTGGATATGTATGGCATTAGCACAAGTGCCTCACTCCTTCATACCCTTGCGTCCACGGGGCCGTGAGGCATGTGCCTTCTTGTGTAGCCACCGCAGCAAAAACCTCTCTGGAGAGGTCATGCTACGGTATGCCCGGGTATATGACATGAAAGCTATGAATTTCTTTTAAAAATGCTAACAATGATTTATTACTAAAAAGCGGTTCCCTACCGACAAACATTGCAGGGTGTAAAGGTATATGTTGTCGGTAGAGTAATGAAAAAGGTTGTTTTCTTAGAGTTTCTAAGTGTTTACACTGAATTAACATGTGAAGGACGGTTAAGGATTAACCACATCTGTCACATAATGGTGTATCGCCACCAGCCAACAGATATGTGTGTGTCGTGTATGTGTGTCCTATCCTGAGTCTCGTTAGTGTTACCTCTGTATGATGCGATTTCGATACGGGCAGCCTATGACCAAGGTGTGGCTTAATAATGTGTAGTTTGTTTTGTGTGTGTGTATTCCACTTGCTCTGCCAGTAGTCCCGGAGGTTTCGTTTGAGAGACGGCTTAAGATCGAGGGCCGGGATTGATATGGTTGTAGGGGCAGTGCTTTTGTGGACTGATGCAGCGAGCTGATCCGCCCTCACGTTGCCTTGGATCTCATGGTGCCCTGGCACCCAGCACACTACAACATGTTGTTTGAGTGTGTAGAGTGTGCACAAAAATGGAGCAAAGTGAGACAATGACCGGGTTTTTTTTGTTTTCTAAGACTGTGCAGAGCCGTTACCACACTGAGGGAGTCCGTATAAATTACTGCTTTTTGTGTTTGTAATTACTTGATGTGTTTAGCCGCCACAAGTATCGCATAAGCTTCTGCTGTGAAGATACTTGTGTCTGGATGTAGAAGGCCAGCATCCGAAAAGGTTGGGCCGACAGCAGCGTAGGACACAGAGGAGTTAGACTTGGAGGCATCTGTAAAGAACTCAGGACGTGTGTATTTGTGTTGAAGTTCCAGGAAGTGTGTTCGAATATGGGCAATAGGCGCATGTTTTGTAACTTCAAGAAAGGACACATCACAGTCTATAGTCAGCCATTGCCACGGTGGCAGATATGCTACAGGAGCCATTAAACTGTGTTCAAGTGAGACTCCAGTTTCCTAAGCTAGACTTTACAGGCGAACTGAGAAGGGCTGCCTCATCGAAGGCCTGTTTTGAAACAGAATGGAGCTCGACAAATCATTAATAGTAGAGTATGAGGGGTGCTTTTTATCTGCTTTCACCTTAAGGAAATAAACAAAGGACATGTAAGTTCTCTGCAGATGAAGCGACCACTCATTTGACTCAACATAAAGGCTTTCTACGGGGCTGGTGCGAAAAGCACCCGTAGAAAGGCGGACGCCCAAATGGTGCACGGGGTCCAGCATCTTCAAAGCACTTTGTGTTGCAGACTGATAAACAATGGCCCCGTAATCTGAGCGGGTGCGAATGAGGCTTCGATACACATTCATGAGGCTTTGCCTGTCACTACCCCACGTAGTACGTGACAACACTTTTAAAACATTCATGGCTTTTAAACATTTTGTTTTTAGATACTTGATGTGCGGTACGAAGGTCAACTTATTGTCCAAGATTAATCATAAGAATTTACGCTCCGCATTGACAGAGAGACGTTGACCAGTTCAACTAAATGTCGGGTTCTGAGTTCATGCCTCTCTTTCGGGAGAACAACACACGTGCGCTTTTGTGAGTTCAGTCGGAATCCGTTTTTCTCTGCCCATTTGGAGACGTTCTTTAAACCTAACTGAACCTGTCGCTCACAGATTACCAGATTGCAAGATCTAAAGCCAAGCTGGACGTCGTCGACATATGTACAATAAAACATATTGCGAGGGATGGACAGTTGCAAGGAATTCATCTTGATGAGAAAAAGTGTGCAGCTAAGTACACCACCTTGTGGCACGCCTGTTTCCTGGACGAATGTTTGGGAAAGAACCGTGCCCACTCGGACACGGAATGTCTGGTTTGACAGGTAACTTTCGATTATGTGAAACATTCTTCCGCGCACGCCAAGGTGGGACAGGTCTCTTAGAATTCCGAAACGCCATGTTGTATCATAAGCCTTTTCGATATCGTGGAATACCGAGAGAAAATATTGTTTATGGACAAAGGCGTCCTGATCTGTGCTTCGATACGAACAAGGTGATTTGTGGTGGATCTACTTTCTCGAAACCCGCACTGAATCGGGTCGAGCAAATTGTTTGTTTCAAGTAAATGTACAAGTCTGCAGTTTATCATTTTTTCGAAGATTTTGCACAAGCAGCTTGTGAGTGCAAAAGGCCTATAACTCAAAGGTAAAGAAGGATCCTTGCCCTCTTTCAAAATGGGAATTATAATAGCCTCTTTCCAGGAGTTAGGGATAGTGCCAGAAAACCAGATAGCATTGTACAAAGAAAGTAGGGTTTTTCGTGTTTCGGCTGGTAGGTTTTTTACCATTTCATAAACGACACGGTCAGAAGCTGGGGCAGAAGTACTGCAGGAGTTTAGAGACATTCGCAGCTCAGCTAGACTGAAAGCTTGATTATATGCCTCGTATCTAGTGCATTTGTGTTCGAGTTTCTGCTTTTCTATTGTTGTTCTGTAATTTTGGAAAGTGTCAGTATAGTGAGATGAGCTGGACACCTGTTCGAAGTGTGCACCGAGGAAGTTTGCCTGATCTTCCCAGGTGTCACCCTGAGTGTTTACGAGTGGAAGTGTGTGTACTTGTTTTCCGGCTATCCTATCGACCATGTTTCAGACTTTAGCTTCCTGTGTGTATGAATTGATCCCTGACAAAAACTTCTGTCAGCTTTCTCTTCTGGCCTGCCGACGCATTCTCCTGCCTTGAGACTTTATTTTCTTGAAGGTGTCAAGATTGTCGGCTGTTGGTGAGTTCCGAAGCAGCCTCCAAGCTCTGTTTTGCTGTTTGCGCGCGTTTCTGCATTCAGAGTTTCACCATGGCACACGCCGTTTTCCAGGGTGTCCATTTGTTTGTGGGATGCATTTTGTTGCAGCATCAATCAAAAATGCTGTGAAGTAGTTGACAGCAACATCAATGCTCAAAGTACTTATGCCATTCTAACCTAGAAGAGCGATGGTATAAAAGTGTTCCCAGTCGGCTCTGTTTATGAGCCACTTGGGAACACGTGATGGACACTCAGTTATTGTATTTGTGCTCAAAACTATGGGGAAGTGGTCACTTCCGTACAATTACTGACGACTTTCCACTGGAGTAGAGGCACAAGAGATGGAAATACTATGCTTAGGTCTATGGAGCAGTAGGTGTTAATGGCGAGATTATAATAGGTTGGTTCTTTTCGATTTAGAAGACACGCGCTCGAGAAGAGAAGGAACTGTTCAATCAGTCGACCTCGCGCATCATACCGAGAGTCACCCCATAGCCTGCTATGCGCATTAAAGTCTCCAAGGAGAACATAGGGCTCCGAAAGTTCATCAATTAAAGAGTGTAAATCACGTTTTTGCAGCTGATAGCTAGGAGGAATGTAAATAGTGCAGATTGTGATCAGTTTATCAAAAAGAACTGCTCGAACAGCCACTGCCTCAAGGGGTGTTTGGAGTTGTAAGTGTGTGCATGCAATTCCTTGATTCACTATGATGGCAACACCTCCGGATGATGTCATAGCATCAACACGGTCCTTTCGGAAAATAACGTATTTACGAAGAAAATTTGTGTGTTTTGAATTAAGGTGTGTTTCTTGTACACAAGGCACTTTTGGTGAGTGTTCGTGTAAGAGTTTTCGGATGTCGTCAAGGTTTCTGAGAAGGCCCCTGACGTTCCATTGTATAATTTGAGTGTTCATGGTGAATGTAAAATAGTGCTGTGTGTACGGAAAGCGAGTGGCTGTTTAGACAGGTAGTTTGAGTTCACTTAACAGGGCCGTCACCAGGCCCTGTTATCGGCTTTTTGTTTTCTTGGCGCGCTCCAAGGAGCCACGGCGCTCTTTCGGCACGAAGGGTACCGACGTATCCATTGCCTCCTCGGAGGCACTGGATGCCCGCATGTGCGGCCTGCTAGTTCGAATTTCGGGCCTCGCCTGGGGAGGCGAGGCCTTGAGACCCGACGACTCTGGAGTCTCCGGTCTCTGTTTGGGAGTAGGCGGTGTAGCCTGGGCTACAACCGCCTTGGGGGCAGGTGCCACAACCTCCGGCTCGGTATGCGCGGGCCGAAGGAGTGGCGAGGGCTGGTGCAGCGGTGCCCCCTGACGCGCCGCATCAGCGTATGTAGCTCCATAGAATGGAGCGACTCTTCGCCGTGCTTCCTTAAATGTAATGTTCTCCTTCACCTTCAACGTAATTATTTCTTTTTCTTTTTTCCAGTATGTGCAGGAGGGTGATTATGCGGCATGGTTTCCTTCGCAGTTTACACAGTGTGGCGGTTGTTTGCAGTTCTCAGACACGTGGCCTAGGACTCAACATTGTGCACAAGTCTGGAGACCACGACAGGTTTTAGAGCCATGGCCATACCTCTGGCATTGGAAGCAACGACGAGGGTTTGGTATGTACGGCCTGATAGATGTCTTTGTGTACCCTGTTTGAATAGATTCCGGTAGTTTACTGGATGCAAATGTGAGTATTAAGTGTTTTGTCGGTGTTTCCTTATTATCTCTTCTGATGATGATTCTCTGTACATTAGTGACATTTTGGCTCTTTCACCTCTCAAAAAGTTCAGTCTCAGTCAAGTCAAGTAAGTCCATGTCAGATACCACTCCGCGAGTCGTGTTCATTGATCTATGTGGTGTTATGGTTACTGGTATGCCACCGAAATCTGAAAGACGGTCTAGCTTTTTAAATTGTTCTTTGTCACGGATTACGAGAAGAAGGTCTCCACTAGCAATTTTAGTTACCTTTTATCCTGTGCCAAGAGTTTCGGTAAGACATCTAGAAACCAGGAGAGGAGAGACGGTTCTGGCTTGCTTTCCAGTTTTCTCACAGTGAATGACGTGGAAATGGGGAAAAGTTTCTGTTGGCTGGGTAAAAATGTTTATATCATCGGTGCGTACCCGCTTTAAGCCTGTACGATCAGAGAGAAGAGAGAATGCTCCATGCATGCTGGTCTTATTTTTGTTCAGCAGCGTTGGCGGCCACCCACCACGGAGCTCAACAAGGGGACGCTGCAAGTTTGCAGGAGCTGAAAGCTTGCAGACGTCAGCCGTACAACACTGCCATAACCCAATGCGCCTAGACCAAGGTAGGCTATTTGCACAGGGTTAACCCTTGCCGCCAGGAAGAATGGAAGTAAACAGAAGAGAGTAGACGACAGGACAGATAGATAGTGAGAGATAAAGACGAAGATGTAGGCAGAGAGAGATGGCAAAAGGCGACTGCCGATTTCCCCTGGGTGGGTCAGCCCAGGGGTGCCGTCAACGTGAAGCCGGGGCCAAAGGGGTGTGTTGCCTCTGCCTGGGGGCCTTAAAGGTCCATTCACCCGGCGTCGGCTCAACCCCCAGGATCCCCTTTTCCCCGGACACGGCAAAGCCACGCACGGCTAGGCGTGGGAGGGAATAGAAACTCCCCCGTTAGCTCGGGCCCGTGGTGCCGCTACACACCAAACGCCTACTTGCGCAGGCGCCCCTGTGGGGCTGCAAGTAGATGTAGGAATCTTGTTAGTTCATGGCACTAGTCTAATAATAGCAGCGAGAGCAGTCAGCCAGCTGCAGTCTTATACAAATCCAAGCCTTTATGTTTTTTACCAGAAAGCCTAAGTTGGGCATCTTGCGCCTGAAAGTGTTCCCTTTAACTGTGAAGCCGTCTGTACATATATAAGTTATAGGGGATATACCAGTCTCACTACAGTCTGTAGTTATAGGCCATGATCACAGTCTATGGGCATAGTCTAGTTCATATAGTGTGATTACATTGCAGATAAAATCTTTAAAGGTAATGGCAAGGAGCAATAATAACTAAATATACTTCATTAATTTGTGTCCACTAAAAAAACCCAGCATATCCATGGAGTGAATGATGATGAGTGGGTAGAAGCTTCGGAGGATTTTATCGGTAAACTGTGAGTAGTCCATACGTCCGTCTGTCTGTCTGTTTTTAATCCCGAAGCACGCTTACTGGGTGCCTTTCATTAACAGAATGTGGCCACAGTCTAAGTAGGGTAATGTGCAAGACACAAACTACTTAGGAATCAATGCGACTATATTTTCGGCTCTGAAGTACGTGATCGGTGAGCAGGATTTGACCACTGTGAGACGCAGCCAGCTCAGATTATTTTCCTAGCATTCCGTATCTTTTAGCATTCCCACATATTGATGCGGCCATGTAGGCTCTTTTGTTGTCGTTTTTGCATGATGTCTAATCTCGCCTCGACTTCTCCGCCGGCTAGGTTAGGATGTGGTACCTTGCCTATTGATAGCGATGCCAGCATGACATTTCCGTGTTCAATGTGATATGTGATAACAGTAGTAAGCAGAAGTTCCTCAATAGTCGACAGTGCTCGTTGCTCTTGAATTCTCGTACTCTTTTGCTTCTCCACCATAATTTACTGAAGCGCTTCATTTCCGTTTTTATGGCAGATATTTAGACTCGTAAAAAATTTCTAGTTAGTGCCACGAGGGCAGAACCGTTCGATAGAAGGAGACCATAAAATCATTGACGTAGAAACAGGGAGAAGTGCAGGACCACCGCATAAGTATGCTTGAGGCCAGTGAGCTCAGATTGATGGGTCTGTTAAATACCACTAATTAGTCGAGCTTTACGCAGTCCTCGACTACAGCATTTTTGACAATCAAATCGCGCTTTCGGGACATTAAACGACATTCATTGAAGAGTGAAAAACTTACAAGGGAGCTTAACCTTGAAAATGGGAACCACGCAGGGCATCCGACACTTGCGTAAGAAAACTAAGAAAGCAAATTTCGGCACCCTCATAGCAGGACAAAGGACATACCACTGACGTCAATTACAAGTTCAGGTGTCCAGCGGTGAGTACGAGATCAAGCAGTGGCTGTCACTTTGTTGCAGATTATGACGAACACAACAGCAGTGGCCGTGCGAGCTTCGGAATAACTGAGAAGATCACATTTCTTAGGAAAACATGCTTCCAGTTTAGCAAAAGAAGCGCTAATTGAAGATCCAAAATTTACTGCGGTAGTAGGAACAAGGGAAAGAGTAGGTGGCTAATAGTGACTACAAGCGGCGAAGACGGTCAGCTAAACAACACATATATTTCCAATATACAAACGAACGTCGAAACAAAATACAGTGATATTCTCGTTCTCTTCTTCAGGGGATTTAGAACGCTATGTCTTGTGGCGATGAGTGAATTCTAGTTTTTGTTTTTGTCACTTTAGCTGCATGTGTATTACTGTCTATACTTTTATTTCATCCTGCTTTTACCTTGACTTCTGGTGCTCGTGTTTTGTGTTTCCTCAGTGCAGCTCTCAAATTCCTTGATTTTTTTGTAGCCATATGCCTGACTTTCTGAGTGTGTATCATGTGTCAAGGTGCAATTCATTCACGACTAGGTTATTTTACGACGCATGAACTCTTTCTTTTTTCTAATTGATTTATTTCAGTAACACTCCTTGCAGCAACATTAGCCGGCCAGTGCCGATTGAAGAACTTGCTTAGCCATGTTCTCCAGAAGAGATATTCTGACGTTTTATTGACGACAATCCATCGTCATAAGCATCGAGTTCAGTAGCTGTGACATAAAAATAAATCTTGGAAGGCACACTGCTGTGTACCTTCTAAAACATCACTCAAAGTCGGGTATGATTTATTTCGTTACTTGACTGGCGTATTTTCGGCATACAATTTTCGAAAATTTGTGTCAAGGACTACCAGATACTCAGAGGCTTTGTCAGGAGACGAAAATATTGAGTGAATTCATCTGAAGTAGCAATTACTGCATGATCTGCACCTCCAATGTGGAAAGCCATTACGTTCGAAACATGGGCGCTTTTGCTTTCCCAAAATGTTATATTTTGTGAACCCAACGAAGTACGCGCCACTCCATACCTGATGACGCTTTTATTGAACTACAATCACACGCGTATTGATAACCATCAAAATGATTGAACTATAGGTTAGTAAATCCAACCCACCGAATGCGTTTTCATATTATTCCATTCTATACGTAGTTCAGGCGTTCCCTCACAATGGCAAGTGCGCCCTACATTTATTTAAAAAAATGTTTTCACCATTCACTTTCACAGGAAAATGTAGATACTAAAATAGTTATTTGTTTTTTTTTGCAGTAAGCGACAGCAGCAGAGGGGACTGTGCCAGCTACTTTTTCATGCATTTACGCACGTGTACTCGGTTTGAGGATACGTTGTATAGAAAACATGGTTAACGCTTTAAAGTACTCCGTACTATCGACTATGAAAGAGCTGAAAGCCGTCTCTTGGGCCACACAAAATTCTGCCTAGTTACTTGTATGAGTGCGGCGCTTGCAGGTTTTCATAGATTAATGTCGCATTTCCACATGACATTTATGAATTCTTTAGTTCATGTCAAATTATGTTGGGTTTTATGGCGCAAAAACAACAATGGCTAAGATGCGCCAGAAACTAGGTTATTTTGATAATAGTGTTAAAATGTGAGGTGAAAAACGGATTTCTGTTGGCATTTTGTTTAAAAAACATGTTGCCTCCGAAAAACATTCTCTATGGGGATGATTACATTTACTAATAGTAATAACATTTGGTGTAAAGGTATTTGTGTTCTGTACAATTGTTTAAATTAAGCGTGTCTTCTTTTTCATTGATCAGACATGTTATTAAATTATGATTGATAGTCAGAGGTTCCTTGCAATGTTCGCATTCTGGTTGATCTTCTGCGCGCAAAAAAAACGTTTTGGGTGAGGTGAGTATGACCTACTTACAGGCGGCATAGTGTTACTTCGATGAAGCGCTTTTGGTGATTGCATGACTTCCGTTCTTGTAGAATAGGTTTGACATTTTGAAGCTTGTTATGCACTTGATCTTTGCACACGTTTTGCCAATTTACCCTAAAGGCTGTCCGACAACTGCTGAAACAGTCTCGGAATGGTACTTTTATTTCCGCTTTGCTTTGATGAATTGTCCTTGTTGCTAGCCTGTCTGCCTTTTCATTTCCTGGGATACCAAAATGGCTCGGAACCCACACAAGTCGGAATGTCTTGCCATTTTTCTCAGCTTTTTCTAGCTTCTGTAAAATTTTCCCAAGAAACAGTTCGCTTTCCGACCTTAAATGTAGGGCTTTTAATGCGCAAAGGAAGTCTGTGTATATGACAGCTTTTTTGTGGTTTCGTAATAAAATTTCTTCAAGAGCAATCAAAAGAGCATATACTTTTGCTGTGAAGACTGATACAAAAGGCGGCAGTCATATATGTTTTTGATGATGATGATGATGATGTTTGATGTTTTATGGCGCAAGGGCCATTTCACGGCCAAAGAGCGCCAGTTCATCTTACTGAAAAAATGGACAATGATCGTGATAAGCGGCTGTATAAGGGCCATAAAATTACTCGCGGTAAGGCGGGTAAAAACATACAAGTAATAAAATCATGACCATGCCGTGAAAAATGTGTGTGGTGTGAATAGATGACAAAAGTTGGTGATAATAAAAGACAATGGTGGATATGTATGGCATTAGCACAAGTGCCTCACTCGTTCATGCTCTTGCGTCCAAGGGCCGTGAGGCAAGTTCTTTCTTGTGTAACCACTGCATCAAAAACCTCTCTGGAGAGGTCATGCTACGGGATGCCCGGGTATACGATATGAAAGCTGTGAATTTCTTTAAAAAACGCTAACAATGATTTGTGACTAAAAAGCGGTTCCCTACCGACGAACATTGCAGGGTGTAAAGGTATATGTTGTCGGTAGGGTAATGGAAAGTGTTGTTTTCTTACAGTGTCCAATTGTTTGCACTCAATTAAAATGTGAAGGACTGTCAGTGCTTCACCACATCTGTCGCACAATGGTGGATCGCCACCGGACAAAAGGTGTGTGTGTGTCGTGTATGTGTGTCCTATCCTGAGTCTCGTTAGTATTACCTCTGTATGACGTGATTTCAATACGGGCAGCCAATGACCAAGGTGTGGCTTAATAACGTGTAGTTTGTTTTGTATGTGTGTATCCCACTTGCTCTGCCAGTATACTCTGAGGTTTCGTTTGAGAGATGGCTTAAGATCAAGGGCCGGGTATGATATGGGTGTAGGGGCAGTGCTTTTGTGGACGGATGCAGCGAGCTGATCCGCCCTCACGTTGCCTTGAATCTCACAGTGCCCTGGCACCCAGCACACAACATGTTGTTTGAGGGTGTAGAGTGTGCACAAAATGGAGTAAAGTGAGACAAGGACCAAGTTTTTTTTGTTTTTTAAGACTGTGAAGAGCCGTTACCACACTGAGGGAGTCTGTAAAAATTACTGCTTTTTGTATTTGTAATTGTTTGATGTGTTTAGCTGCCACAAGTATCGCGTAAGCTTCCGCTGTGACGATACCTGTGCGTGGATGTAGTGGACCAGCATCCGAAAAGGATGGGCCTACAGCAGCGTAGGACACAGAGGAGTTAGTCTTGGAGGCATCTGTGAAGAACTCAAAACGTGTGTATTTGTGTTGAAGTTCCAAAAAGTATGTTCGGATATGGGCAATAGGTGCATGTTTTGTAACTTCTAGGAAAGACACATCGCAGTCTATAGTCTGCCACTGCCACGGTGACGGGTATGCTACAGGAGCCATTAAACTGTGTTCAAGTGACACTGCAGTTTCTTCAGCTAGACACTTCAGGCGAACTGAGAAGGGCTGCCTCTTCGAAGGCCGGTTTTGAAACAGAGTTGAGCTCGACAAATCATTAATTGTAGAGTATGAGGGGTGCTTCTTATCTGCTTTCACCTGAAGGAAATAAACAAAGGACATGTAAGTTCTCTGCAGATGTAGCGACCACTCATTTGACTCAACATAAAGCCTTTCTACGGGGCTAGTGCTAAAAGCACCCGTAGAAAGGCGGATGCCCAAATGGTGCACGGGGTCCAGCATCTTCAAGGCACTTTGAGTGGCAGACTGATAAACAACGGCCCCATAATCTAAGCGGGTGCGAATGAGGCCTCTATAGTGGTTCATGAGGCATGGCCTATCACTACCCCACGTAGTACGTGACAACACTTTTATAACATTCATGGCTTTTAAACATTTTGTTTTTAAATACTTGATGTACGGTACGAAGGTCAACTTGTTGTCCAAGATTAAGCCTAAGAATTTATGCTCGGCTTTGACAGATAGACGTTGCCCGTTCAGTCGTATGTCAGGTTCCGAGTGCATGCCTCTCTTTCGAGAGAACAAAACACACGTGCTTTTTTGTGGGTTAAGTCGAAATCCGTTTTCATCTGCCCATTTGGAGACCTTATTTAAACCCAGCTGAACCTGCCACTCACACATGGCCAAGTTGCATGACTTGAAGCCAAGCTGAACGTCGTCGACATATGTACAATAGAACATATTGCGGGAAATGGACAAGTGCAAAGAATTCATTTCGATAATAAAAAGTGTGCAACTAAGCACGCCACCTTGTGGCACGCCTGTTTCCTGGACAAATGTTTGGGAGAACACACTGCCCAGACGGACACGGAATGTCCGGTTTGACAGGTAACTTTCGATTATATGAAACATTCTTCCGGGCACACCAAGGTGCGAGAGGTCTCTTAGAATTTCGAAACGTCATGTTGTATCATACGCCTTTTCGATATCGAGGAACACAGAGAGAAAATATTGTTTATGGACGAAGGCGTCTCTGATCTGTGCCTCGATACAAACAAGGTGGTCTGTGGTAGATCTAGTTTCTCGAAACCCGCACTGAAATGGGTCGAGCAAGTTGTTTGTTTCAAGGATATGTACAAGTCGGCAGTTTATCATTTTTTTGAATACTTTGCACAAGCAGCTTGTAAGTGCAATAGGCCTATAACTTGAAGCTAAAGAAGGGTCCTTGCCCTCTTTCAAAATGGGAATAATAATAGCCTCTTTCCAGGAGGTAGGGATAGTGCCAGAAAACCAGATAGCATTGTACAAACAAAGTAGGGTTTTTCGTGCTTCGGCTGGTAGGTTTTTTAACATTTCATAAACGACACGGTCAGAAGCTGGGGCAGACGTACTGCAGGAGTTTAGAGACATTCGCAGCTCAGCTAGACTGAAAGCTTGATTATATGCCTCGTATCTAGTGCATTTGTGTTCGAGTTTCTGCTTTTCTATTGTTGTTCTGTAATTTTGGAAAGTGTCAGTATAGTGAGATGAGCTGGACACCTGTTCGAAGTGTGCACCGAGGAAGTTTGCCTGATCTTCCCATGTGTCACCCTGAGTGTTTACGAGTGGAAGTGTGTGTACTTGTTTTCCGGCTATCCTATCGACCATGTTTCAGACTTTAGCTTCCTGTGTGTATGAATTGATCCCTGACAAAAACTTCTGCCAGCTTTCTCTTCTGGCCTGCCGACGCGTTCTCCTGCCTTGAGACTTTATTTTCTTGAAGGTGTCAAGATTTTCGGCTGTTGGTGAGTTCCGAAGCAGCCTCCAAGCTCTGTTTTGCTGTTTGCGCGCGTTTCTGCATTCAGAGTTCCACCATGGCACACGCCGTTTTCCAGGGTGTCCATTTGTTTGTGGGATGCATTTTGTTGCAGCATCAATCAAAAATGCTGTGAAGTAGTTGACAGCAACATCAATGCTCAAAGTACTTATGCCATTCTAACCTAGAAGAGCGATGGTATAAAAGTGTTCCCAGTCGGCTCTGTTTATGAGCCACTTGGGAACACGTGGTGGACACTCAGTTACTGTATTTGTGCTCAAAACAACGGGGAAGTGGTCACTTCCGTACAGATTACTGACGACTTTCCACTGGAGTAGAGACACAAGGGATGGAGATACTATGCTTAGGTCTATAGAGGAGTAGGTGTTATTGGCGAGATTATAATAGGTTGGTTCTGTTCGGTTTAGGAGACACGCGCTCGACGAGAGAAGGAACTGTTCGATCAGTCTACCTCGCGCGTCATACCGAGAGTCACCCCATAGCCTGCTATGCGCATTAAAGTCTCCAAGGAGAACATAAAGTTCCGAAAGTTCATCAATTAAAGAGTGTAAATCACGTTTTTGCAGCTGATAGCTAGGAGGAATGTAAATAGTGCAGATTGTGATCAGTTTATCAAAAAGAACTGCTCGAACAGCCACTGCCTCAAGGGGTGTTTGGAGTTGTAAGTGTGTGCATGCAATTTCTTGATTCACTATGATGGCAACACCTCCGGATGATGTCATGGAATCATCACGGTCCTTTCGAAAAATAACGTATTTACGAAGAAAATTTGTGTGTTTTGAATTAAGGTGTGTTTCTTGTACACACAGCACTTTTGGTGAGTGTTCGTGTAAGAGTTCTTGGATGTCGTCAAGGTTTCTGAGAAGGCCCCTGACGTTCCATTGTATATTTTGAGTGTTCATGGTGAATGTAAAATAATGCTGTGTGTACAAAAAGCGAGTGACTGTTTAGACGGGGAGTTTCAGTTCACTTAACAGGGCCGTCACCAGGCCCTGTTATTTGCTTTTTTGTTTTCTGGCGCGGTCCAAGGAGCCACGCCGCTCTTTTGGCACCAAGGGTGCCGACGTATCCATTGCCTCCTCGGAGGCACTGGATGCCCGCACTTGCGAGCTGTTAGTTCAGATTTTGGGCCTCGCCTGGTGAGGGGAAGCCTTGAGACCCGAAGACTCTGGAGTCTCCGGTCTCTGTTTGGGAGTAGGCGGTGTAGCCTGGGCTACAGCCACCTTGGGGGCAGGTGCCACAGCCGACGGCTCGCTCTGCGCGGGCCGAAGGGGTGGCGAGGGCTGGTGCGGCGGTGCCCCCTGACGCGCCGCATCAGCGTATGTAGGTCCATAGAATGGAGCGACTCTTCGCCGTGCTTCCTTAAACGTAATGTTCTCCTTCACCTTCAATGTTTTTATTTCTTTTTCTTTTTTCCAGTATGTGCAGGAGCGCGAATATGCGGCATGGTTTCCTTCGCAGTTTACACAGTGGGGCGGTTGTTTGCAGTTCTCGGACACGTGGCCTAGGACTCCACATTGTGCACAAGTCTGGCGACCACGACAGGTTTTAGAGCCATGGCTTCTGGCATTGGAAGCAACGACGAGGGTTTGGCATATACGGCCTGATAGATGTTTTCGTGTACCTTGTTTGAATGGAATCTGGTAGTTTACTGGATGCAAATGTGAGTATTAGGTGTTTCGTTGGTATTTCTTTATTATCTCTTCTGATAATAATTCTCTGTACATTATTGACATTTTGGCTCTTCCACACTTCCAAAAGTTCAGTTTCGGTCAAGTCAAGTAAGTCTGCGTCAGATACCACTCGGCGAGTGGTGTTCATAGATCTGTGCGGTGTTACGGTGATCGGTACGTCACCAAACGTTGAGAGGCTGTCTAGCTTTACAAACTGTGTTTTGTCCCGAATTTCTAGAAGAAGGTCTCCGCTAGCCCTTTTGGTTACTCTGTATCCAGCCCCGAGAGTTTCACTAAGACACCTGGCAACTACGAAAGGAGATACGGTCCTGGCTTGCTTTCCGCTTTTTTTGCAGTGAATGACGTGGAATTGGGGAAAAGTGTCTGTTGGCTGGTTGAAGAAATTTATGTCGTCGGTGCGTACCCGCTTTAGGCCGGTACGATCCGACAGAAGAGGGAATGCTCCATGCATGCCGGTCTTATTTTTGTTCAGCAGCGTTGGCGGCCACCCACCACGGAGCCCAACAAGGGGACACTGCAAGTTTGCAGGTGCTGAAAGCTTGCAGACGTCAGCCGTACAACACTGCCATAACCCAATGCGCCTAGACCAAGGTAGGCTATTTGCACAGGGTTAACTCTTGCCGCCAGGAAAAATAGAAGTAAACAGAAGAGAGTAGAAGACAGGACAGATAGATAGTGAGTGATAAAGACGAAGATGTAGGCAGAGAGAGATAGGAAAAGGCGACTGCCGATTCCCCCCGGGCGGGTCAATCCGGGGGTGCCGTCTACGTGAAGCCGGGGCCAAAGGGGTGTGTTGCCTCTGCCGGGGGGCCTTAATGGTCCAATCACCCAGCGTCGGCTCAACCCCCAGGATCACCTTTTTCCCGGACACGGCAAAGCCACGCACGGCTAGGCGTGGGAGGGAGTCGAAACCTCCCCGTGAGCTCGGATCCGTGGTGTCGCTACACACCAAACGCCTGCTTGCGCAGGCGCCCCTGCGGGGGTGTTTTTAGTGTTTTATATGACAGCACTTCCTGTTTATTTTTGTGTTTTCGATCCATCAGTGTAGCTAGCATTCAGAGTGTATGTTATATTTGTCTTGTATGGCTAGGAAATCCTGGATAATTTGTTTCCGTGGAGTTTCCTTCTTCCTTAAATGAGTTAATGAAAATTCAGTGTAGTGCGAAAAGTACAACCACGGAGCCAGTCTTTCAGGCATTCGGACAACGCTTAGCGCCTGATTCTCTATCTTGTATTTTAGACATATTTCTTCAAAGCGCAGGAGAAATGGTCTTATTCTATGCGGTGTGTTGTTGTATTCTGGTCCCGATGTAAGAGATAATAGTGTGACATATGTGGCTTGTTTTCGATCGGGTTCTTATTACATAGGATACAGTAAGTAGCGCTGTTCTTTGATCCAGGCAAGGCTTGTCGCTTTCAGCATATAAACTCTGGACCGGTGACGTTCTATACGCCCCAGTCGCTGAGCGCAATCCATGATTATGTAGTGGGTCAAGATGTTCGAGAAAAAATTTTCTGGCTGACCCGTAAATAACACTGCCGTATATAGTCAAGTATGCTGCACACAATCTAGCGGTATATGCGTAAAAGGCAGACTCGATCGGTAGCCCAGTGTTTCCACCATAGTATTTTCAGTATGTTGAGTGCCTTGTTGCTTTCTTTTTTGTGTAATTCATGTGGGAAATTAAGTTTAGTTCTCTGTCAAAGACTAGATAGACCCAGGGACTGATGTTCTGACTTGTGTGGCAGTGCACTATTGATTACTTTAAGAACAGAGTCCGGATACAAGCCACGCTTTTGCGAGAAAAGTATGGTAACAGTTTTCTGAGTAGAAAAGTGTAAGCCCTTTCGATCTGCCCTTTTGGTCAGTTTTTTCATGGTTAGCTGAAGCTGCCTTTCACATGTGGATATGCTTGAGGTCAGATATTATATATGAAGATCGTCAACTTATAATGAATGCATGATGGATGGTCCGATTACTCCATTAACTGAATTCATTTTGACTATGAAGAGTGTAGGGCTTAACACGCAACCCTGTGGCATGCCATTCTCTTGGACAAAATCATGCGATAGTTTGGAGCCCAACCGTACTTAAAAGTGTGGTTTGATAGAAAATCAGAAAGGCAATTAGGCATTCTTCTGCATATTTCAAGATTCACCAGGTCTCTCAGTATACCGTACCTCCACGTGCTGCCGTAGGCCTTCTCCAGGCCTCACGTATTGTGTGTTCGAGACAAACAAGATGATCGATTGTTGAATGGCTTTTCTTATACCCACACTGATGATCACCTAGTATGTTGTCTATTTGAAGAGTGCATGTTAGTCTTATGTTTATTATGCTTTCGTGCATGATTTTGCCATGCAGCTTGTAAGTGCTTTGGGTGAAGTCGGTGGTTTTCCAGTTTACAAAAATGGCACTATGATTTCCATCTTCAATTTTGTGGGCATTTTGCAAGTTTTTCATATCACGCTAAATAACTTTATATTGCTTGCACGGCAGCCTTGCGACAGGTGCGCGAGCATTGCGTAATGAATTCTGTCTGGCCTGACTGCTGTCTTTTTTTTTCGCAGAAAGCACAGTGTTCAACTCCTGGAGTGTCAAAGGAGCATTGTACGGCTCATCTAGGCCACCGGTTACTGGTAGTTTTTTTTTTTGGTTGTCTGTTTGTATGCCAGGAAATACGGCGTGTAATTAGCGGAACTGGATATAGTGTAAAAGTGTTCGCCTGAAATGTCCGCCTGCTTCTCTAGAGATGTCTGTATGCCTGGATTTGTAAATATGGGTGTTGCGCATGATGAATCATCGCCACTTAATTTTCTAACCTGGTGCCACATTTTCTTGGATGTAGTTGTGCTATTTCTTTTAGATGAGTATTTCTGCCAGAACAATTTCTCTGCATCTGTACGACTACATCGTGCTTTTGCTTTAGCTTGTTTGAACGCGAGGAGGTGGTCACATGTGGGGTACCTACGAAAGTTGCACCATACTTTATTTTGTGGTTTTTTAGCTTTTGAACACTCACTGGTCCACCATGGCTTTAGCTTTTTTTCCCATTAGTTCTGAAGACTGGGGAATAGCTTACTCTGCCACAGACAGTATGCAAGCGGTGAACTTGCCATTCATTTCATCTATTGTTAGGTGTTCAGAGAGCTCGTTCTGTAGATTAGCTTTCTGTTTAAACAAGGGCCAGTTAGCTTGGTGAAGCTTCTAACGCTGTGGTCGAGACCGTATGGTCGGAAGTGGTGATGTTAGTTGTACGACCGGCGGTAGATGGTGATTACCGTAAGGGTTGTTTATCGTTTTCCATGGAAAATAAGCAAACAGTGAGCTAGAGCACAGTGCCAAATCAAAGCAACTCATGGTTCTTGTGCCTGGAGAACATTATGTTGGTGATCCCGTGTTTAAAAGACAAACATTGTTAGTTAGAATAAAATATTTAACTACCTGCCCTCTACTGTCTGTCTTTACACTACCCCATAGTATGTTGTGCGCACTGAAATCTCCTGCCATTAGAAAATGTTTAGGGAGCTGTTCCTTAATCAATTATAGATCTTTTACAGTAAAACATGTGTGAGGAGGAATGTATATGGAGCAGATGTAGATTGTTTTATGTGATAAAATGGTGACTGCAGCCATTTCAGTGAAGCTGTTAGCTATGACTTCTCTTACCGCTATACAACTTTGGACAACGATGGCGTTGTCGCCCGACGGCCGGCTGCTTTGCGAGCGGTCGCGACCTATAACAGTGTAACCTTTTAGTATTTCGGTGTCTTGTGGTCCCAGATTCGTTTCCTGCAAGCATAACGCTACAGGAGAGAAGCTTGTGAATATGTCCTCGATGTCGCTTAAGTTTCGTGTCATGCCTCTGCAGTTCCAATGGATGATGTGTGGCATCACGTAAAATGATGTGTATAAAATTTAGTGTTTCGGGTTAGTTGTGCCTAAGCTAAAAGCGACGCTATTCGTGTGCTTCGTTACTTCTTTTATGGGGCCGAAAATGTGTTTTGGCTCCCTTTCCGTCCTAAGCAGGGAAGGATGATGGGCTGCCTGATCGCCCTGCTAGTTGGAGCAGGGTCTGTTAGGCTTTCAGTGTCCGATGGACTCACGTCCATGGAATGAGTACCAGCAGGGTGCTCAACAGTGTTAGTGCCCGGCAAGAATGCTGGCCTCCTCAAGCGAGGCTGGCTACTCGGCACCGTCGTTGAGACCTCTTTTGCCTCAACATTATATTGGATGGCACCAACACAGGTCGAGGGTTTCGGGCCTCCCTGAAAAGAGGCACTTGGTGCCTTTATTTCGTTCTTGTCTGGGGTACGGACTACTGCGGCCACTAGCTCGTGGAGTTCGACCTGTGTGCCTACAGAGACCGTCGTTGGTGCCTTCCCCCTTCGCACCGCTTCAGCGTAGGTGCCCTTTGGGCAAGAACCACTCGCTTGCGCGCTTCTGGATACGATATCTTTTCTTTGGTTTTCAGTGTAAGTATGTCTTTCTTTTTGCCCTTCTGCGCAGGAGCGTGAGTACACTGCATGGGGCCCCTTGCAGTTCACACGGCTTAGAGCGTTGGTGCACTCGCCATCATCATGTTCATTCTGGCCGCATTTGATGCAGGTTGGATTACCACGGCATGAATGAGACCCGTGCCCGAACCACTGGGACCGTAAGCACGTGTGAGAATTAGGTATGTAGGGCTTCACACTTGGGTAAAGGTACACTACCTTAACTGCAGCAGTAAGAGTCGTGCTTGCGAAAGTTAGTATTACATTCCTTGTGCGGGTTTCCTTCTTATCTCTACGGAAGATTATTGCTCGTGCGGCAAGTGCATCTTGATCCGCTAAAGCATCCTCGATTTCTGCGTCGGTGCACTTGAGCAGTTCATTGTCAAATATTACGCCTCGCGTGCTATTGAGAGATCGGTGAGCTGTTACACGAACTTCAAGCTGTGCAATTTTTCCAAAGTGTGTGATTTTCTCACTTCATTGTTTGTTTTCCACTTTTATGAGGTCTGAATTCATTTTTTTGCACTGTAATTGCTTCCAATGAACTCCTTAATTGATTTTGCAATCGAAAATGGTGATATGTCCTGAATCTTAATCTCAGTCAATGACGTTACAATAGAAATTTTTGTGTAATCGCTCTCTTTAGTCAGTAAGTTTCTCTTTGGTTTGGTGCGACCCCTTTTACGGGACTGATCATTCTGAATGGGGGGCGTATTTTTTTTTCATTTAAAAGCATGATCATTCGGTAGCTATGCTGGCCCCCCACCATAGAGTCTAACAAAGGGAACGTATACACACGTTAACCTTACATTGCTACTATAACCTTATGGTCCTTACGAAGGGAGGTCAGTCCCCCAGGGTTAACCATAGCCGCCAGGAAATTCGGAAGTAAACGGAAAAGAGAAGGCGACAGGACAGGTAAGAAATGAGAGATAAAGACGAAGATGTAGGGTTAGGAAAAGGCGACTGCCGATTTCTCCTACGTGGGTCAGCCCAGGGGTGCCGACTACGTGATGCTGGGGCCAAAGAGGTGTGTTGCTTTGCCGGGGAGCCTCAAAGGTCCAATCAGCCGACGTCAGCTCAACCCCCAGGATCCCCTTTTCCCCGGACACGGCAAAGCCACGCACGGCTATGCGTCGGAGGAAGTCGAACCCCCCCCCCGTTAGCTCGGGTCCGTGGTGTCGCTACACACCAAACGCCTGCTTGCACAGACGCCTCTGCGGGGCCCACAAGGAGTGAACAAGATAAGACACTAGTACTGGACTTGTACACTTCACCATGAATTCACTTAAAAGAATGTAGAAGCTTCATGTGTATGTAGAAAAATGAAAGATTTTGATCTCTCACTTAATCTTTCGTTGTTGCCGTGACTGCGAGAGCAGTTGCACATAGGTGGCTAACTACTTTTTCGCGTGTTCTTCTCTGCGGTATTTGTTGCTCACTGCGCAGAAAAAGAGACGAAAAAAGTATTAGGCCTGACGAAAATAAATAAAAAACAATGTGTGAACTCGGGATAAAAAGTTCATCCGATTGGAGTATTTGTGTGGATCAACCGTTTGTTCGGCGAGCTGCAACTGTACGGACTTACGGTTGCCCGGTGAGGTGTAAATGTTGGGAATAATAGTTACCCTATAAGGTGCCAATGTGAGAAATTAATGTTATTCGTTTGAGGTGAATTGTGGGACTAACGGTTACGCACTAAGGTGCAAACGTGAGGACCTAATTATAGTCCCTTGAGCTCGCCTGTAGAGATTAACTGTTAGACCCGGTGTCGTTAGTCCTTAAATAGATTAATGGTTGTGGTAGCCCCATTAGTCCCTAAAAGGACAAACCTCACACCCTTTCAACACTATTTTGCCTTTGAATGTACTGGGCTTTTAGAGGCACCAGAATAGGGTTTAATCTGCTCTATTGTTTCTGCCATAGTGTTTGTGTTATTTGAGGAATGGCTCCCCAGACGGCTTTCAAGGCAAGTGTTCGAAAGGCAACTGTCCTAAGTCCACCAGGGGCGTGGAGCCACAACAAGCACCTTCTGTGCTGCGACACACAGAAGGAACTTGTGCAACAGCCTACTACTCCATGATTTGGCTAAACAGATCACGAAAACAGATAAACTGAGTTTATACATGTTTTGCAGTTGCAAGACGCACAAAGATGGTATGCCGTTCCACGTAACTATTTCGGAACAGGGTTCTTGGCAAAAAATGTGGCCGTTTTTCTGCAGGAAAGTTGAATTTCCTTTAAAAATGACACATTTCGCACCAAGAATTCTGAGCAGATTGTGAACTTTTTGTATCGAATGCCAAAGTAGTGGTTAAGACGTTGTCCATCGATGTGAAAGATTTGTACTACTTTGTACCTCACAATATGCGTCAACACTTTGCCGAACATTGCACACTTGAGCATAGTGCAGGGACCTTTCAGAACACTTGTGGTGTTCACAAGTGTGGTGAACACTTGTGATGTCAAAGCGTGTTCTTTTGAATTTATTGGCTTTGTACCTAACGTCCACATTCCTTCATTGGAATGGAAATACCTATACCCAAAAACAGGGTACTTGTAATGATTTGGCTATTGCACCCGTCCTTAGTGTTATTTATGGCACACTTAAATCGAATAATTGATGAGCGGCTGTCGGTAACTAAGGTTTTAAAAATCTTCTGGTTTGTCGACAATTATTATGGTTTTTTTTAGTGTGATGCCAAAGAGTTTCAAAGCTCTGCTGTTTTGAAACTATGTGTATTTGAGACGGTTTGTCAGCCTCTGAAACTAACACATGAAATGCCATATGCGAATGTGCTCAGGTTCCTTGATCTTTCGTTGCAATTTCAGGATGACCACGTTTGTTGGCTTTACGAGTCCACGAGCAAAAGCCATTGTTGCCTTTTCCTTCTGCCCATACCAAAGTAGTGAAGAGGTCTGTCGTACAAATGTGTCTTTTTAATTCCCTGAAAAAGTCTTGTTATCACCTCATGCAGAAGAGCTTTGAGCAACAGATTTTGGGACTGCAGACAGCAGGTTACCCGCAACGAATGGTTATAGGCGTCACTGAATCGCTACTTAGGGACCCAAAGAAACAAAAAAAGGCGGCGTATTACCACTTCCCTGCAGCGGCATCAAACGACTGTTGTTCTTTATATCCATGGTGTGACACGCAATATAGAAAAGAATAGAAATAAGGTGGGTGTCCGAGTGATCATGTCTGCTCCTGAGACACTGTCAAAAAATGTCACAAAACTTGTCCTGCTTCGAAAGAAAAAAAAAGGTTGTCAAATTAGGCATCGCAATAAATATGTTGAGTCAGTTGATCAATGAGTGTCACTGTTATGTGGTCTTGTTATGTGGGAACTACCGAAAGATGCATAAATAGGAGGTTAAAAGAGCACCATAATTAGGTGCACAAGGGCACCGATGGTCACTCGGCGATCCACTCTAAGGAGTGCAGTTGTGTGCCGTATTCTGATAACACTTGCTTTTTATATCGGGACAGACATTTATTAACCCGTTTGATCGTAGAAGGAGCGGAAACGACACGTGATGATTTTGAGTGTGTTAGTGCACCTTTTTTCTCGCTCACGCGGAAAGAACTTTGCTTTTGGACGAAGGGATACATAATAACGGATGAGTAATGTACGGGACTTGCACGTGTGATTTTTGTTGTTCCGCCTTTTAATATTTATTTTCTGTTTCACACCCTTTATAAACTCTGATGTTTGCAATAACCGTTATTTTAAATTAAGCGCTTGTGTTGTGTGTTCAGTGTAATGGTTTCGGCGCTTCCTACCAAGATGGATCTAAATCCCTACACTGAACTAGAATGTGGAGTATCGTAAGTAGATCTCCACACCTCTCACAGATGGGTTGGTCAACGCCAGACAAAATGTATGAATGTGTAGAGTGTGTGAGTCTTATCTGCAGCCTTGTAAGTGTAACTTGTGTGTAGCGTGATCTCGACACTGGTGCCCGATTTCCAAGTTCCAGTTTAATAACATTTGGTTATTTTCTGTTTCCCTATCCCATAGGCGCTTCCAGCACACCCTGAGCTCTAAAAAATGTTTCATGTGGTGAAGGCACGGTCATGGGTGTATTGGTGAGTGCGACGTCGTACGCAGACGCAGCTAGCTGGTCTGCTGCCACGTTTCCAACAACATGATAGTGTCCTGGCACTCAGCACACAGCAACATGTTGTTTGAGGGCATATATATTGCATAAAAGATAGTAAAGCGACACAAGTAACAGATCTTTATGTTTTTTGTGTTTTCAAAGCTGTGATGACGCTCAGTAAATCTATGTATATAACCGCGCGTTGTAGTTGTAATTCATTATATACCTTCCAGCCACAAATACCGCATGGGCTTTTGCGAGAAAACGCTTGTTTGGGGGTGCAGTATACCATAATTCGAAAATGATGGGCTAACAGCTGCACAGCTAAGACATGCCACTGAGAGGCTTAGAAGCATTTGTAAAGAATTCTGGGCAAGTATACTTGTGTTGGAGTTCGAGAAAGTGAGTGCGAATATGTGCAGTAGGTGTGTGTTTAGTGACCTCCATGAAAGCTAGATAGCAGTCTACAACCTGCCATTGCCACGGTGGCGGATATACTGCTGGAGCCATCAGACAGTGTTCTACAAGTGGCACGGCTGTTTCCTCAGCGAGCCTTCTGACACGGAGTGAGTAGGGCTGTCTCAGCAAAGTATGGTTGTGGAATTAAGTAGATTTGAACAGATCATTATTTGTTGAGTGAGTGGGATGTTTCTCGCTTGCGTTCACTCTGAGATAGTATGTAAAAGACGTATAGTATCTCTGCAGATGGAGCGACCTTTCGTTTGACTCTTCATACAGGCTTTATACGGGGCTAATGCCAAAAGCACCCGTAGAAAGGCGAATGCCTAAGTGTTGGACAGGGTCAAGCATGTTTAAAGCTGATGGTGTCGCACAACGGTAAGTTATAGCATTGTAATCGAGGTGCATGCGCACAATGCTTCTATACAAATTCAGCGGGAATTTCCTGTCACTACGCCACGTGGAGCGTGATAGCACTTTCAAAATACTCATTGTTTTTAAGCACCTGTTCTTTAAATACTTGATGTCGGGTATGGAGGTTTGTTTTCCGTCTCATAGTACAGACAAAACTTGTGCTCAGACTGTACAAACAGACGTTAACCATGGATGCAGGTCAATTTTGGGAACGGGATGAACGCCCCTCTTTCGGCAGAACAAGACGCATGTGCTCTTTTGCGCGTTCAGGTTGAAACCATTCTGCTCTGCCCACTGAGAAACCTTGTTCAAACCTAGTTGAACCTGTCGTTCACATTTTGAGAGGTTGCATGATTTAAAACCATTTTGTACGTCATCAACATATGTGCAGTAAAACATATTGCGAGAGATAGCGAGGCGCAAGGAGTTCATTCTAACCATGACGAGCGTGCAACTTGACACGTCCTTGAGGCACTCCTGTTTCCTGGACATATTTTCGCGACAAAGCAGTGCCCAATCGAACACGGGATCTGTGATTGGTAAAGTAGCTTTTGATTATGTTAAACATTACACCCCATACACCGAAGCTTGAGAGGTTTACCAGTATGTCAAAGCGCCACGTAGTATCATAGGCCTTCTTCATATCGAGGAACACAGAGAAAAAAATTGATTATGAACAAAGGCATCATGAATTTGAGCCTCGATTTAGACAAGGTAGTCAGTGGTGGACCTAGCCTCTCGAAACCCGCAGTGCTATGGGTAGAGTAGATCAGTAGTCTCAAGGAAGTGCATAAGCCGCCTGTTTATCATTTTTTCAAAGACCTTGCAAAGAGAACTGGTTAGTGCTATTTGCCTGCAGCTTCAAACTGAGGATAGGTCCTAGCCTTGTTTTAGAATTTGAATAACTATGGCTTTTTTCCAGATCAAGGGCACTTCGCCAGAAAACCTTACAGCTTTATACGTGAAGTAAAGGGCTTTTTGGGTGTCAATGGGCCGGTGATTTGGCATTTCATATGACACAAGGTCGGAGCCTGGGGCAGACTTGTTGGAGCAGTTTAGTCCTGTAGCTCCACAAAACAGAAAGGAGCATTTTATGCCTCGTGGATTTTGGATTTGCGATGTAGTTTCTCTTTTTCTATTCTGATTTTGTATCGTTGAAACTCTGCGGTATAGCGCGACGAGCTGGAGACCTCCTCGAAGTGCGCGACGATGGAGTTCGCCTGATCTTCCAACCTGCAGCTCTGCATGTTTACAAGGGGGAGTGAATGAGTTGCTCCTCCTGCCACTTTGCCAACCATGCTCCAAAGATTAGCTTCATCTGTATAAAAATTATACCCTGGTAAATACTTCTGCCTGCTCTCCAGCCTAGCCTGTCAGTGCACTATTCTACCTTGAAACTTCATTGTCTTGACACTATCAATATTTTCGGCAGTTGGTGAGACCCGAAGTTTCACGATTCCTTTTGTCTTTTACGTGCATATCGGCACTCACTATTACACCAAAAAACGCGATGTTTACTCTGCTCCCGTTTGTGGGATACACTTTGTTGTAGCATCACTTAGAAAAGCTGTATGCTAGTCTACAGCTACATCTACACGTAAACCCTGCTTATCAGACCAACTTAAGTTGCTAGCTTTCCCAAACTTTTCCCAGTCTGCCTTGTCATTCTGCCATTTGGGAGCCTGTGGAGCACCTGTTTTATCTATTGTTGTACTGAAAATTACGAGAAAATTGTGACTTCCGTATAGATTATTTACGAATTTCCATGTGAGTAAAGGTTCAAGCGATGGAGAGACAATCCTAAGGTCTATCGATGAGTAGATGTTGCTAAATAGACTGTAGCATGTCGGGTCCTTTCGATTTAGAAGACACGCTCCAGAAGAAAAAAGAAAGTGTTCAATTAGGCGGCCTGGCGCATCACAGCGAGAGTCAACCCACAGGCTACTATGAGAATGACAGTCTCCTTGGATGAGATATGGTTCTGGAAGTTCATTGATTAGTGACTAGAATTTGTGTCTCTTCAGCTGATAATGTGGATGTATGTAAATACTGCAAATTGTTACCAGTTTATTGAAAATGATTGCTCGTACAGCTAATGCTTCAAGAGATGTTTGAAGTTGTAAATGTGTGCATGCTGTTCTTCGACTAACTATTATGGCAACACCACTGGATGAGGCAACAGCATGATCTCAGTCCTTTCGAAAGATAGCTTAGTTGCGTATAAAGGTTGTGTGTTTGGGTTTCAAGTGCATTTCTTGCACACACATCACTTTTGGTTTGTGTTTGTGTAGGAGCTCTTGGATATCTTCGAGTTTTCTCAGCAGTCTGCTGACGTTCCACTGTAGCATTTGTGTCATTTTAATATTGTGTGGTGCTGTGTGTTCAAAAGTGTTGCCTTAGGTTACAGGGCGTTTTGGGGCCCCTTTATTTTGGTTTTTTTTTCTTTGCACACTCCGAAGAGTTGCGCCTATCCTTCGGCGTCTGAGGCGCCAGAGGAGTCGTACTTGCATCCATCGCCCCTTGTGAGGTGGTGGAGGGTGCCTGCTTGGCAGGACTGTTCACAGATCTTTCGGACATAACTGCACTTGCAGTGGTCCGAGGTTCAGCAGACACGGCGCTCTGCCGACCCTTTTTTGACAGGTGGCGGAGCATTACAGGCTGCTCCAGCCTGGGGCGCTGGTGGCACGACCACGGCCACACACTGTGCGACATTCGCGGGTGCAGAAACATGTGGCACGGCGCCCCGGCACATCGCATCTGCAAAGGAGGGATAAGAGGTGTTGTGCAGTGAAAAACGTTTATATGCATCCTGGAATGACAGATTGTATTTCACCTGGGGTTCTCTTTGTTTCGCTTTTTTCCTTGTGGGGCGTGATCGTGAGTAGGCAACGCGATTTCCTTTACAGTTCGAACAATGAGTTGCTTCTGGGGTGCAGTCGTCCAATATATATGTTGAATGGATGCACACTATTGCGCAAGTGGCGCATCCTCTGCAACTCTGCGATCTATGCCCGAAACGTTGACACTTGAGACATCAACGAGGATTGGGGATATATCGTCTTACACGGAGCTTACACTAGCCGGTTTCAATTGATTCTAGTAAATCACTAGAGTGACTAAAACTGAAGGTGAGAATTATGTGTTTTGTGGGTGTTTCTGTCTTGTCTTGTTGTATAATAATGCCCTGTAGCTTAACTACATTCTTGTATTTCCATCCTTATAATAGTTCACTTTCTGAGAGTTCAAGAAGGTCATCATCAGAAATGACGCCATGGACAGTGTTCATGAACCAGTATGGGCCCACGAAACAGGGGTTTCTCGAAACGCTGCAAGTTTAGACAGCTTCTCATATTGAACTATGTCACGAACTTCAAGAAGGAGATCGCCACTTACTATCTTTGTGACTTTATAGCCTGGACCTATTGCTTTGGTGAGAGTTTGAGAGTTTTCGGCACAAGAAAAGGTGAAATTGCACGTGATGTCTTCTTTTCGTTCTGGCTATGAATAACATGGTACTTTGGCAAGGTCGGGCTTGGTGTGTTGAGCATGAATGTGTCCTCGGTGCGCCACTTCTTCAGGGAGCAATCAGGAAGGGGGGGCAGCATTTTCCATAAATTGACTATAAACTACGGCCGCCCACCACCGAGCCCAACCCGGGGACGTGGCAGGAAATGCTGGGCAAGTCCTGTTGGCGCCAGCTGTACAGCGCTGCTATAACCTAATATGAAATAGCCAAGACTGGGTATGCACACAAGGTTAAGCCTTGCCGCCAAGAAATTTGGAAGTAAACGAAAAAGAGAAGGAGACAGGATAGATGAAAATCGTAAGACAAAGATGTAACGAGGGTCGAGAGACAAAAAAAGCGAATGCCACTTTCCCTGGGTGCATCCGCCCAGGGGTGCCGTCTACGTGAAGCCGGGACAAAAGGGGTGTGTTGCCTCTGCCGCAGCACCATAAAGATCTAATCACCCGGCGTCCGCTCATCAAACTCAGGATCCCTTTTTTTCCTGGACACGGTAAAGCCACGCATGGCTAGGCATGGGAATAAATCGACCCCCCCCCGTTTCAGCTCGGGCCCATGAACTCGCTACACACCAAACGCCTGCGTAAGCAGACGCCCCTGCAGGGCGCTAACAATCTCACTGCATCAGGGTTTCGTGCATCGAGAGAATCAGCGAGTAAGTGGCGATAGTTATGGGGAAGGGGGAATCGGAATGGCACAGAGTCTTGCATTAATGATGAGGCAGCTGTTGACGCGGCCGCAAAACCACCCGCCAAAACTAAGATTCCCAAGTGCTAAGTTTCCTGCCCTGATTGCCCTGTCACTCACATGGGCGGGGAAACAAAACCCTTCCTGAAAGAATACGGCTACAGCGTAATAATAGTGTCGTCCTTTGTAAAAGGGAACATGCGATGGCGTGGCCTGCGCTCTTCGGCGGCTGCCTACAGCATCATCAACTGACAGCAAAAGAAAATACGTTCGCTTTCAGCGTCATATGTTGACTAAATAAATGACAAGTTATGACCAGTAGACAAGCGCTGCTAGATTTCACTCCCTCTCTGCTGAGGCCTGCAGTGCGTAGTCCACTGACAACATATCAAACATTCTGCGTGACCACGACGCAGGCTGCAGTAATCGCCTGATATCACTCACCAACGAGGGGTGAGGGAACGTAATCTAGCAGCACTTGTTTACCGGCCATGACTCGTTATTCAGCTTGGCCATAGATGACGCCACAAGCAAATGTGCTTTCTTTCCTTGTCGGGTGATGTGCTATAGGCAGCCACCGCAAAGCGCAGGCCACGCGTTTGCGTGTTCCCTCTCATAAAGAACGACAGTGTGCAAAGCTTCAACGCAGCATGAAATCTTATCGCAGACCACAGCGAGTGGATATACCATCGCAGCAACGTCGACGATGCCCGAGTCTTGGAAACCGCAGGTAGCCACCCCACAAGGCAATTCTTAGAATCTGGACATTCGAACTACACCAGGAAACATTAACTGGTCAATGCACACTGACCGACCGTTTTCTACACTGTCTCCGGAACCAACGGGGAAAACAGCCCAGTAACAAGAGCTACGGAAACAACAAACATGGTGAGGGAGACAATCGCAAAGAAAAAGCTCTGGCTTCTAAGCCAGCCAGACAGTCACCTCTGTAGAGAAGACTGAATGGCGTCTCGAAGCGAAGGGTCAGTTTCCAATATCAAAAGCAACATAGAACGGGGCTGCAGAGTGCCTTTTTTGTATGTCAAGATTTTCGTTTTACTACCTGTCATTGATGTGCGTCGTACAATAACGTCATGCAATACCCCAATTGGTACAAGGCAATTTAGCGAAACGACCGTAAGCGAACTATGAGGGTGGAAAGTCGGCCGTTTTGTACGGTGCATGCATGTTATATATATCACAATTTTATTGCCATAACCAAGATATGGACAGTCTCGACAGGATATTGCTGCCGGCGTCAGCATCGCCATCACTCACCGTATATCTATCTATATACATAGAAGCGCAAGAGAAAAGGAAATCCACAAAAAGACTTCGCAATGCGCGGAATCGATCGTGGAGCCTCTGAATTGTGAGTGCGAGGCGTTCACCACTGAGCCACGAAGGAGCACCTCATTCAGCGTTCAAACGGCAAGCTATTTATATCTACCACTTACCACTGGTGATGGGCATCTCGGATGACGAACTATCATCTCCCGCGCGAGCTTTGCCCTGTTGAAAGAAGGCAGGGTGGACCTCACGCGTGCGTTAAACACACGGTGGAGACAATCGTACGTCTTGCTTACACCGTAACAATTCTGTTGTACCGGGTGCACAAAGGTCACTGCAATTGTTGCGCAGTCTCCATTTGCTGAAAAGGCGTGCTTTTCAGACACAGCGAAGTAACAACTGAGACGCTTATTCGCGTTCATCTGTACGTGTGAGTGTTTCGTGTGTCTTTTGGGCGTGAGAAATGCGGGGCACGCTTCGGTGAGCTTGCCATTTTTTGCGTGACCTTCCAATTTTTAGATGCGGAAGCATCTTATACTCGCGCCTTGTAGTGCGCCGTCCGCGCCATCCGCACCGCTTCTCCAACATTCGACAGCTGACGCGCGCGCATGCGCCGTCGCGCCGTCACCCACCATCTGTGCCGCGCGCGCTTCTCCTTCGAGAACATTCGACAGCTGACAGCGCATGCGCCGTCGCGCCGTCGCCATCTGTTCCGCGCGCGCGCTTCTCCTTCGAGAACATTCGACAGCTGACAGCGCATGCGCCGTCGCGCTGTATATATACTCAAGGTCGGCGCTCGCTCGCTCAGTTGCCGCTCGTCGGTTGGTTTGTACGGCGCGTCGACGTCCAAGGTCGCGGTGAAATGAATTCCAACGAATCCACAAACACAATGATCAACGTCCCTTCGACCAGCGCCGCCCTTTCGCATACGTGTGTACGTGTTCACTCATTAACACCCCCCTCCTACAACCACGTTAACCAATTTAGCCATCGACCCAAGTAGGTCGCAATTTAACACCCCATTTCACAACCACGTTAACCAATGTAGCCATCGACCCAAGTAAGTCGCACTTTAACACCCAGTTAACCAATTATATGCTCCGCATCCAACTCAGTGTTCCCCCGAGGGAAGCTGCGGGCAATTTTTTTGTTATCACGTTCATTGTTTCGCCTTTGCTGCAAAGCTGTGACTTTTTCACGTTAGAAAATGTCATTGTTCTTCCTCACAAGAAAACATTTCTTTTTCTCCTTTTCGGCAATATTCAGTCACCCAAACGGCCACGAGCAGTACCCCGATACCTGTCATGTAAATATTTATCTATACAACATGCATGTCTTCGTTTGCACGTTGGCACCTCTTATGTCATGTCAAGCCACAGTCATGGTCGTACACAGTAAAAATTTTTACACCCTGAAGGGTGTAAATGAGCTTGTCCCATGGACGACACCCTAAGGGTGTTAATTCAGCACCTTCCAAAAAGGGTGCTTTTTCATGCACCCTTAGAATAGGGTGTACATGTAAAAAAAACTGTAGGGTGTTGCAAAAACACCCTTAGGGAAGGGTGCCTTCGATGTCCATCACTTTTTGAGCACCCTCTGAGGAGGGTGCGAGAAGGGTGCACAAGGGTGTTGAGTGCCCATGGCAGGGGTGCCAGTATTCTTTTAGACTGCACTAATAGATATCAGCATGTACTGATTACACACTACTTGAAGAAAGTGGTCCCGATTATCAATGGTGCGCCACCTGTCGAGCTCCATTCATTGCGTGTGGGCAAAAATATAAACACGTACAGTCATGTATGAACTGCTGGATCTATATATATTTCACAGTATATGCATAATGCGCGTTACGGAAAACTAAGCCTTGCTGCCCTTGCATATTGCATTTATTTAATATGCGATTAAAACTTATAAACTTTTCTTCTACCACACAACTTTTTCACCAGATGTGTTCCATGTTGACGTATACGTACACTACACACACAACACCTCAAATGTTTATGATATTTTTTCAGTTTCACTTTATTGACAATTCTTTAAAACATACAATTACACTGGTTCAGTTTAGTATACTGCTTCAAGTACATAGAGACTACAATTGAAATACACACTAATATATCCCTATAATTCTTTCAAATACCTACAATCCCAGTGGTTTCAGTTTACTACTCCTTCATGAACACAATCGGTTAATAGGAATGAAATACAGGCAAATATATACTTATAATTCTTTCAAATATATACAATCACCATGATTTCACTATATACGCCTTCATGTACACAATTGTTTCCAAGAAGTGATGCACACAAAAATATATATAGACAGTGTTTTCAAATGTATACAATCACAGTGGTTTAAGCTTTGTATTTCTGGATGTATAACATTTGGTTATGAGAAATGATGTACATGCAAACATATATGGGTTTTCGCACATATAACTTTAGCGAATACATTAAAAACCAATACAATGATCAGAAACAGAATAAGCTAGAAACGAACACAAAAACTGAGTCAGGACACACAAAAAACAAGAGGGGTAATGCATAATAATGGCTAATGACAGCAGCTGGGTCATTTTATGCCAAATGTCCCAGCCATTTTGGTAACCATCTCAAATGTATTAAAAAAACTCGTGCTGCATTGAAAATAGTGAACTTCTGGAATATTTAGGAGAGGAAAAATGTTTGGTCATGTGGCTGCCTTCTGAACTTCCTGGAATGCCGTCTAGGTGTTGTATGTGAAAAATTTTATTTTAAAAGCATCGCTCCTTCTTTCTATATAAAACTCGGTCTACATGTTACATAACAAGAGTTTAATTTGGGCGAGTTGGTTCATCGTGGTTGTGTGCTAGTCACAGCGCGACAACTTCAGAAAGAAACAGAAAGGACAGGAAAGAGCACCGACTGTCAACTGAATTTAATGAATGTGCTACGAGCGCTTTTATACAAAGTGTAAGAACCGTGCTCATGCGCCACGACACGTGTTACCACTACAAAATAATCTTAACTGAGAAAAGAATACTCCCTCTCGGAAAGGATAAGTGAACGTGTAGTGATGCACTGATCATTGGTTTACCTGATGAAAAATACTTCTACAAACGTTAAATTGGCATTAAGTAAACCTATTCTCGTGACGAATGGTGTAAGATTGACTATTCCTGTTGCTGTTTAGTACACACGTTTTGGAAAGCTTGCAAGGGGTGGAAAACAACACGTTAATATCATATCTGCTGGCTATTTTTTTATTTGGGAGACATGTGATGTGGTATAACATGCAAAGGTTTTGGTCATTGTTTTTTTGTTGGTCCTGTCTTCTTTAACTTTACTTTCTGCAGGAGGGTTTCGCAAACGGGTGTGATGATTCTGTTGGTATATCTAGCATCTTTTAGTCTTTTAATCTGGGTTTTAAGCCTGACCTCCCCCTTGTGTTAACATGACTTCTGAAGGTTCGCCTGAATACATGTGGTATCAATTCCTCTTTTTACTAATTTTGAATGCCCACTATCAAAAGGCAGAACATTCTTAGCCCTCCTGGGCTGATAACACCAGCCAATACCCCAACAGCATCATCACACTCGTTTGCGAAATTCTCCTGCAGAAAGTAAAGTTAAAGGAAACAGGACCAAAAGAAAAACAGAATGACCAATGACCTTTGCATGTTACGTGGTACTACATACATAAGGTGTCTCACAATTTTAGGAAAAGAGCCAGCAGATATGGCATTGTTGTTTTCCACCCCTTTCAAGCTTTCAAAAGTGCATGTACTTACAGCAACAGGAATAGTCAATCTTGCACCATTCGTCACTAGAATAGGTTTACTGAATGCCAATCTAATGTGTATGAGATACCGCTATTATGTGGAAAAGTAAACATAGCACAAACTGGGCAATGCTTCAATGATCGAGAAAGACAGCATGCTTTGATTGATTGATATGTGGGGTTTAACGTCCCAAAACCACTATATGATTATGAGAGACGCCGTAGTGGAGGGCTCCGGAAATTTAGACCACCTGGGGTTCTTTAACGTGCACCCAAATCTGAGCACACGGGCCTACAACATTTCCGCCTCCATCGGAAATGCAGCCGCCGCAGCCGGGATTCGAACCCGCGCCCTGCGGGTCAGCAGCCGAGTACCTTAGCCACTAGACCACCGCGGCGGGGAAAGAGAGCATGCTTTAAATGTTAAGAATGGCTATAGTAGTCTCATGGCCGGACACCGTAAAGAATGTAAGTGCAGTCCTAAGTTTCATAAAACACGGTTTTTGAAAAAAAGCAAGCAGAAAGAATGAGAGATTTTAGAACTTTTTATCAGGCAGACCAAGGATCAATGCATCAGTACACCTTCACTTATCTTTTCCGAAAAAGAGTATTCTTTTCTCAGTTAAAATTATTTTGTCATGGTCACACATGTGTTGTTGCAGATGAGCCCTGTTCTTGTGCTCAGTATAAAAACGCTCGTAGCACCTTCAATAAAATTCAGTTGACAGCGCTCTTTCCTGTCCATTTTGCGATAAGATTTTTATTATAGAAAGAATTTCATTTTCTTACAGTTTACTTTAATGATGAGTTTTCATTGTATCACAACATGGAGCAAATTGCATCTCAATACAAACAAAAATCACGATTTTGTGAAATTCGTGATATTTTCTCATATATTTCAGCAGCTTGAGAGGTCTAAAGATATTTTTTCCTCAAAATGTACTTTCTGTTGAGTAAGTATTCACTGCTCAGATATTCATACAAAGTGCAATATTGCAATAAAAAATGCAAACATAACACATTTTGGCTTTATTCTTGGAAGCAAATGTGGCGAAAAAATTGCACTAATATTATTGAGCTTCAAATACCTTACAGAAGCACATTTACTTAACAGGTAGACCGAATTCGCTTTAGAAAAAATAATCGGTAGTTTTAAAACGAAATTTTCTACAAACAGCACACAGACGACATTATGCCAGGAAGTTATGAGCCAGTCACATGAAAAACTTTTTTTCTCACTGAAATATTCCAGCTGTTCACTGTTTTCAATGCAGTAAGTCAGCACATTTTTTTTTCAAATACATTTCAGATGGTCGCCAAAGTGGCTGAGACATTTGGCATGGAATGGTCCAGCTATATTTAAGCAAATAACTTACACAAATAACAATATTTGTTCATCTACCATGACCACACTAGAAAAGTTGTTCCGGCATAGTGACACTAAAATTTTCAGTGTCGTACTGCCTGAACAACTTTTTTGATAAACGCCAAACTCACGCCGAGAAAAAGCCGCTCTATTACGGTGGTTGTTAAACCCCTTGCGGCCATAGACAATTTTGAAGATAAAAAACAAAATCAACTCATCAGTGCTGTCACTCCTTCTTCGTCATTACTGACACGGAAGATATTTCGGTCATCCACGTGGAGGTTCAGGAACTAGGCTTGCTCTAGGCTGGGGCTGGGGTATACCACGTAGGACGTCAGCGGCACCCTCTCGTCCTGTAATAAGAGCGAATATTACTTCTCGTAAAATCATGTTCGTGCTGTTCTGGCAGCACCATATATAAAAAATCTGTAGTGTGTATCCTTTGAAATGGCGTGTATTTGACATTACACTGAACTCGAACCATACAAACCATACATTCCAATTATTTCGTATGATAAGGATAAGATAGTATCCAGCATACAGAAAATTCCCCAATTGAGGTGAAGTGTAAGACTACAGCTCGAAAATGGCAATTACGAAAGCCTGAACTCATCTAAGAATCAAATTTCTCATAGGGTAGTGAGCCAGTGCAAAAAATAGTTCTTAAAGTACAACGTTCAGAACATGTAGCATTAATCAGAACGCACAAGAAACTTACCTCTACATGTACAAACAGTGAAGGCATCTGTGCTTTCTCTTTTACATGAGTACAATTGATCTTGGGCGTGGCACTAGCGAAGAGGTCTGCAAAAAAAGTAAAACATTTACTGGCTTTAATCACGCTTCTAACAATTTGAGCAATTGTGACAATTCAGCAATCAGTGCAATTCTGGCTGCCTCTATAAGGGCATCAAAAATGAACAATTTTCTCGTTCTTTCTACCCTCACAAGAAGCTCCGTCCATGGCAACTAATCCAAATTTGACGCTGTGCTTCCTATTCGCCTGCTTTCTAGACGTAGGGCTGCGAACATGTATTTTATGAGAGCTATTCGAAAACATACAGCCTGCTTCAGTGAGCCATGGCACAGCCTAGAATGGACACTTGCTTAATTTTTACATGACAGTAAATAGCAAATAGTCTGCAATAAGAATTTCATAGTTGTGGTATTTCTCACTTCATTTTCAATTTTCAATGAAAATGCTGTCATCCCTCATTAGAGTGCATAAGTTTTTGGCATGTACAGAATTAGTTGTGTGCTTCTCGGATAACACATACTTTCATCCTAGAGGTAGGATTCCTGCTTAAGCTGTCTTGTCCATTAACCCTGGTCCAATTTTTATATTTGCTCATCGAATCACAACCTGTAGTTATTTTAACACATGACTGCCTCAGCAGTAAACACAGTCTTGCATATGTTGCCTAATTGATCTAGTCATTTCTGTTTTTAAAAGAACTTCAAACATATCTGCTGAAACACTCTACATGTTGGACACGGTACAAGCAACGAAAAGTTCTTGGTGTGTTGCTGAAGCCAACATTTGAATAAGTTTGCATCTCAAAATCTTGGCTCCAGCGCCAGCTCATGTTCCAAGGATCCTCCCATGAACTTCTACCTTATTTAAATTCAGAAGTAACGGTCATGAGACAGTCTTAAGCTGAATTTTCCGAATGTGTTAGTGTGTGTCAGTAGACGCGGCACATCACTCACGAGAGATGCATTTCTAGACTTGTTCATTTGCAAGTGCGCAAAATTAAGCAATTCTGTTTATTAGTGTATTAAGCGGAGAAAACTTAAGTTCGTTTGTGAGGTGATGTTTCCAAATTAATATTTTTAGTGATTAGTCTTAATTTTGATCACGATATAGCTCCGGAACTATTACACCTGTCCTGATGAAACCTGAGCGGCGACAGGTCTACTACTAGGGCTTTGCCCTGTATGAGTTAGAAGTTTCGCGGTAGGTTATTGCCAAAGTTAAAATCAATCGTAAGAAAAAAAAACGTGGTCCGAGGCTTTGATTTGACGGGCGTACCTTTTGTCCGAGCGGTGAGCCACCCTCCTCCTATGAGCGAGGGCGAGGGAAGACGCGGGCGCCTCACGTTTATCAGCGTTTCTCTTTACCTTCTTTCTAACTGCATACCTTTTAATTGGCTAAAGCTATCGAAATACTTTTTTTCACAAGAAGAAGCGGATTGTCATGTTCTAAAGGTAGGTTTCAGCGGTGCATCAGTCAAGTTTGTGGTTATTTTTATAAAAATGTTTTAATGAAATGAGATTTCTGCTGATTACCCTCTTAATTAAAGGCCTAGAGAGTACGGAGTTGGGCCTCCGTTTAGCCTATGGGGTGCTGTTTCTACTTCCGTTGCTATCACTCCTGTCCTGATGAAACTTGAGCGGCAACAGGTCTACAACTAGGACTTTGCATTGTATGAGTTAGAAGTTTCCCGGTAGGTTATTACCAAAGTTAAAAGCAATCGTAAGGGAAAAAAAACACGTGGTTCAAGACATCGATCTGGCGGGCGTACCTTTCTCCGGAGCAGTGAGCCACCCTCCTCCTGAGCGAGGGCGAGGGAAGACGCAGGCGCCACACGTTTATTAGCGGTTCTCATTAAATTCTTTCTAACTCTGTATCTTCCGGTTACCTTAAGCTATCAAAAATATTTTTACACGGAAAAAACCGGACTGTTGTGTTCTAAAAGAAGATATTAGCTATTTTTCGGTGGCGTTTGTAGCTCCTTTTGAAAAATTCTTTTAATGAAATTAGCTTTTTGCTGATTACCACCTTAATTAAGGGCCTAGAGTGTACGGAATTGGGACCCCTGGTAGCCTATGGGGTGCTGTTTATTATTATAATTAGCGGACAAAATTTAAATGCGTTTGCAAGGTGATATTACCCATTCAATCTTTTGAGTGAATAGGCTTAATTTTGATTGCTTAATAACTCTGGAACTATTAAACCTAGCCTGATCAAACTTCAGCAGCGTCAGGTCTACCCTAAGGACTCTTAACTTTATAAGTAAGAAGTTTCCCGGTAGAATATTAACGAAGCTACAAGCGATCGTAAAAAACACATGGTCCGACTGTTGTTTTCACAGATTCACACTGTTTTCCGCTACTAAAATTTAAAATTTTCGTTTGTAATAGCAGTATTTGTAGCGGTTGAACTCATTGTATCTTCACGAACAAACAGACACCACTCTAACCCTCCTAGAACCAAAATTGCTAAAGTTATAGGTAGATATGTGCAGAGCTCACTTACCCGTGCTGCTGACGCAGCCGCTGTGCTAAAAACCCCGCTGTATGATTACTACCTACAAAAACAGTACACTCACCGTTAACAGGTCCACGTTGTCCGCGTCCGCCGCTCGAGGAATATTCCTTAATCCGAGCGTCACTTCGAACACGGTGTCATGCGTGACCACCATTGAAGATGCGCCTGTTCGCTAGAACTCGCACAGCGACCACGACCCCAGACCAACGCAACGCATTTGAAAGACGGATCAGACAGAGAGAGAGAGCAACGTTGAGAGAGAAGAGGAGGAGGAGGCACTGGCAGCGGCACAGCAGCTGTCGACGCAGGTGTTCGGTGACGCAACTATTCGCTTATCTACGCCGCCGTTGTGGAAGCAACGCTGGCCTGGGTGAGCTTGGGGGGGTGGGGGGAAGGGGCGGGAAACCCGCCAAGACGGCGCCGAAAGGCAAACGCTATGGCGCATACGGCGGACGGCCATTCGACGCGGAATGACTCCTTGTAAATGGCAACTCTCCTTCCAGCCAGTCGCACAGCGACGCAGGTTATTTACCAGCTTTGGGTTCTTTGAGTATTTTGACGGAATGCGATTGCAGTGGGCGAAAAATAGTGAAACAAAACTTGCGGAAAACAAAGTGCACCATGGAATGGCCAGAAACAATAATTATTTCGTCCTCGGTGGCATTAGCGGGAGAGCATCGCTACACAATTTTCAGAGGAATTTTTTTTCGCATTGTCCGTGTCTGGCGATTCCGCGTATGGCGCCGCAAACACCGAATGCGTAGTCGAAGCTGTAACAAACTAATCCACAGTCGCGGATGTTTAGAAGGCTTGTCACGCACCACGAAACGTGCCGAGGTTGTTATAACAGACTTTTTGCTGACCACATGATCAGCACATAATTCCATATGGTTGCCCAATGAGCTAGCTAAGCACCTGTAGCAAAGGCAGGGCACGTTCTTTTTAAACGTTGTTAATATAAACAATGCTTGTGCATAAGTGCAGTGACAAGTTTCCATGTGAATTTGTCATAACCCACGTTTTCCAGCGTAGATGTGCCTCAACGGAGCTAATCAGCTGCCACAGCAAGTTCGCAAGCAACAATGAGGTACGACAATGTGCAGCTGTTTCCCATGTACTGAATAGTCCGTGTAGAATGCGTTGACGACCGCCATTCCTTAAGCCACCTCCCATATTGTTGTAACTTAGGCGCGCGCAGCGAAGCAGCAAGGACGATGGTCGGGCAGTCAACGAACCGCGTTTATTGTCCGCAGCGCGGTTATATACATTGGCATTAGGAGAGGGTGAAGGGAGGGGGGAAAGGGAGAATGAAGGCGCACAGGGCCCAAACGAAATGGTGCGCGCGCAGCTGGTTTTGCTAGCGTTACAAACGAAACAAATACAGCATTTCTTTCCTCTTAAAAGTGGAACCGTTGTACCGGGTTCCTAACTCTTGTCGATCGCCTCAGCGTTGGCTGCTGCGGGACCACCTCAGGCGAGGGATCGTCCGTAGCGACTGGAGGTTCCGTAGCAGCTGGTGGGGAAAACTCACTCCGACCATCCGCGGCCGGTAGCTCTGGGCTTCGCTCTTGCTCATTCAGCCTGGACGTGCGTTGCAACGCAGGAGACGGGACAGGAGCAGTCACGCTGGCAGGTTCAGCTTCAGCGTCCGCGCCTTCCGTCATCCCCGCAGTTGCAGACTCCGGCGTCGATTCGCGGCGGCGGCGGACTTGGTCGATATGACGCTGCACTAATCCTCTTGGTGTGTCCACTGCTATCATTCTCGCCCCCGACGCAGCTTTTACGCGTCCAGGCGTCTATCTTTTACCGGCACCGTAGTTGCGCACGTAGACGCTGCTTCCTGGCGAGATGGTGCAATCGTCAGCACCCGGCGACCAGTTCTCATCCCTTGGCGGCAGGCAGGTGTCAAGACGGGACCGCAGCTAGTAACCGAGAAGCATCTCCGAGGGTGACTTTCCTTTCTTTTGCGGGGTCCTCCTGTAATGGAATAGCAGGCGCATGATGTTATCTTCTAGTGAGCCATCTTGCATTTTCCCGCAAGCCATCCTTAAGGGTTCGCACTGCTCTTTCCGCTGCTCCATTCGACTGAGGATGGAAAGGCGCTGTACGCAAATGCACAATATTGTTTCTTGCTATAAACGTGGCGAACTCCTGGCTCGTAAACTGCGTGTCATTATCGGACACGATTGTGCGTGGCACTCCGAACCAACAAAACAGACTTCGTAAGCAGCGAATAGTACCCGCTGTGTTCGCATGCATCATAGGTATTGCTTCAATCCACTTTGTGTGAGCATCTACCACCACAAGTATCATTTTGCCGACTATTGGGCCCGCAAAATCGATGTGGATTCGGGACCACCTCTCGGCCGTTTTCGGCCAACTCACCGGTGGTGCTGCCGCAGGCATGGGCAGGTTTTCTACACAGCTTACACACTGCGCCGACAATTCCTGAATCTCCCTGTCCATCCCTGGCCACCAAAACAGTGACCGTGCCACCGCTTTCATTGACGAGGAGCCTTGGTGTGTTTCATGTAGCAGCTGCAACATCCTTTCCTGCGCCTTCCGTGATATGACGACCCTGTTGCCCCAATGGATTAGCCGTTGAGCCATCGACAGCTCCGATTTGCGATCAAAAAAGGGCAGCAAGTCGGGCACCATTCCCCTTGTTGTTCGAGGCCAGCCATGCAAGATGTATTCCGCCACACGGGCTAACAACGAGTCCTTGGCAGTGAGCTCCTGCAACTCGTGCGTCGTCACTATACCTTCGTTCAGGGCCTCCAACGACAGGACGTACTCGGGAGGCTCCCCTTCGGCTACTGGTTCCGCTGCCGCCGGGGCTGGTAGTCTGCTGAGGGCATCTGCTGTCAGTAGTTGTTTCCCCGGAACGTACTGTAGCTTGTACTCGTAGCCTCCTAGGAACAGTGCCCACCGTTGAATGCGCGCGGCGGCCATCGGCGGCGTTTGGCGGTCAGGCTTGAGCAGTCCCAGCAGTGGCTGATGGTCGGTTACCAGGGTGAATTGCCAACCTAGGAGGTAGTCACAAAAACGAGAAACGCCAAAAATCAGTGCCAAGGCTTCTCGCTCCAGCTGAGAGTAGTTTCGTTCCGCTTTTGTTAACGTTCTGGAGCGAAAACCGATTGGTCTGTGCCTATTTCCCACCGAGTGAAACAGAACTAGCACCCACGCCATACGGGGAAGCATAACATTCAAGCTTCAGTTCCCTGTTAGGATCAAAATGAACGAGAAGCTGCGCATTCTTCAACATTTCTTTCGCTTTCTCGAACGCTGACTGCTGCGGTTCCCGCCATTCCCAACGGGCTCGTTTTTCCCATGAGCTGATACAAGGGGCTGAGCACAGTCGACATGTTAGGCAGGAAACGTGCGTAGAATGTGAGCATGCCAAGGAACGAGCACAATTCGCTAACGTTATGCGGGCGCGGGGCTTGCATGATGGCGTCTACGTTCTTTTCAATGGGGTGGAGGCCTTGCCGATCTATACGATGGCCAAGGTAAGTCACAGAAGGTTGCCGAAGCTTGCATTTGTCAATCCTAAGTTTAACGCCGTGCTCTCGGAACCGCTCCAACACTCTCTTGAGCTGCTGTCCGTTATCACTCTTGCCTTCTGACACTAGCACGTCGTCAAGGTAGGCTTGAACACCCGACAGCCCGCCGAGTACTGCATCCATCTTTCTTTGAAAAATGGCCGGTGCAGAAGCTATTCCAAACGGAAGTCTGTTATACCGGAAAAGCCCTCGGTGCGTGCTAATGACGCACAGCCCGCTGGACGCTTCGTCAAGGGGCACCTGATTGTATGCATCTTTTAAATCCAAGATGCTGAAATATTCGCCTCCGTTTAAGCTCGCGAACATGTCCTCTATCACCGGAAGAGGGTAATGCTCCACCTCACATGCCGGATTAAGGGTAGCCTTAAAGTCACCACATATCCTCACGCTCCGGTCCTTTTTCAAAACGACCACAATAGGTGTAGCCCATTTTGAATGTTTCACGGGCGATAGAACACCAAGTGACACCAGCCGTTCAATTTCACGAGATACCTTATCGCGGAGGGCGTAAGGAAGAGATCTGGGCTTACAGAATTTCGGTGCCGCTGTCTCCTTGAGTTTTAGGCTGGCTGGAGGACCCTTGATTAGCCCAAGGTCTGTTGAGAAAACATCCTCGAACTCTCCGAGCAGTCGGTTCAGCCTAGGGTCGCTTGGCTCGGCGCTTGCTGTAGGGTCCGGCGCAGTCAGGTCTCCAATGTGAACGCCCGTCTTGCTAAGCAAAGCAATGAGGTCGCGGCCACATAGGCTGGGTCCTGCACAGTCAAGCACGATGAGCGGGCAAGGCACAGATACACTTTTATACTTCACTTGGAGTTCGAGTTCCCCCGGAAGCTGTCCCGCGTAACATGACAGCTTGATTCGAGGTAGTTGTAAGCGCGGCCACTGTGCGTGGTGTCGATCGTACACTTGGCGCAATACGACGCACACCGGGGAACCCGTATCCACTTCCATGGCAAGGTCTAGGTTGCCCCATCGAAACGTGCGGCGTATGGGTGGTTCCGAACCGTTTTTTCGTCCCGAAATCAACGTCCAAACGTGTGCGCTATTCAAGTCGTCGTTGCTAGACGCGCTTTCAACTGTCAGTGCCTTTACACTCGCTGCCCGCCTTCCCACCTTTGCATCAGTTGGAGCACTGTAGCATTTCTTTGCCAAATGACCGCGCCGCCCACAGTGATAGCAGCGTGCGTTAACCCAGCGGCAGGCGTTATCGTCGTGCTTCGTGCTTCCACATCGGCCGCATTCATGCGACGCGCCTAGTGTGCGATTACCTCAAGAGGGCGAGCGATGATGGGCTTGCATATTTAACACAGTCGGCGGCTCTGCACTCATATCTTTTACATCGCTGTCGGTTGCTTCGGCTGCAATGGACATTGATTCAGCCTCTTCGGGGGTTAGATCTTTATGTGCCAGTAACTGCTTGCGCAAGCTAGTTGAGCGTACGCCGCAAACAATCCTGTCCCTCAACATCCGGTTCAGCGCACTTCCGAAGTTGCAATTGTCTGATATGCGCCGTATTTCGACTAGGAATGCGTGCACCGACTCCCCTTCTTGTTGGCAACGTGTGAAAAACTTGTAGCTTTCTGCAATCTCGTGACGCTTGGGATCGTAGTAGTCATTTAATGCCGCGACCGCTTCGGCGTAAGTAAGGAAATTCGGCGTCTGAGGTGCAATTAGCCCCGCTAGCACTTGCACAGTCTGCGTGCTGAGTGCTGCCACCAGAAGTGCTCTCTGCCTTTTGGAGTCAGTAATGGCATTTGCCTCAAAATACGCTTCAGCCCGAACAAGGTATGGTTTCCACTTATCTCTTGTGTCGTCGAACACTGGGAGCTGGAGGCTGGTCATGGTCGCCGGTACTTGTTGCGGCAGGCCGTCGGCTTCAACTTTCACGGCAGCATGGGTGGTTTCCGGGCTCGTCGCCACTGTTGTAACTTAAGCGCGCGCAGCGAAGCAGCAAGGACGATGGTCGGGCAGTCAACGAACCACGTTTATTGTCCGCAGCGCGGTTATATACATTGGCATGAGGAGAGGGTGAAGGGAGGGGGGAAAGGGAGAATGAAGGCGCACAGGGCCCAAACGAAATGGTGCGCGCGCAGCTGGTTTTGCTAGCGTTACAAACGAAACAAATACAACACATATAGACTCCCAGTCTGAACAGGCGTGGGACCTGAAACACTACAAAGCAGTGCCCCCCTCCCGCGCGCGCGCGCGCGCACGCACGCACGCACGCACACACATACACACACACACACACACACACAGAAATTCGAGGGCGCACGGGCTGATACACACACATACTTATTCACAGGCGCACACACATACACGTATACACACATACGGCCACACGCACACGCGACCGTAAACGCACGCCTGCATGGGTGTACACATGTGCACAGGTACGCTTAACACAAGCACGGACTCGCACATACATGCGCACGCACACATGCACGGGTGCACACAAAACCGCGCTTACACACGAACACATGCGCAGGCTCACGCACACACACCCATACTGGGGCGAACATTATGTTCCTGTATATATTCCATAGCAAACAAGTAGCTTATAACCAACGCTAAGGAAAGCTTTCGTAACATGGATTGCAGTTAATTGCCATTATAGATGAAACGCGATTTGCTTCTGCTGGCATTCTGCTGTATTCGGAGAGCACCTTCACATATTCTAAGTCAATTAGGCCGTCATTTAACGCAAGGTCCACATATTCGTGCAGTAGCTACGCTGCTCGGCCGCCAATTCGAAGGTCGTGGGTTTGATGCCGGCCGTGGCAGTCGAATTAAGACTGAGGCGAAATGGTAGAAGCCTGTGCACTGTGCGATATCAGCGCTCATTAAAAAACACTAAATGGTCAAAATCTCTGGAGCTTACCACTACGACGACCCTCATAATCATATCGAGGTTTTTGAGACGTAAAAGCCCAAATATTATAATTATGTGTTCTTCTTATGCTGAATATTCCATCTGATGAATCGTCGCCTACACCCTTCTCAGGCACAAAAGCACCCTTAGAGCCTATTTTAGGGTGCTATCGAGGCAAGCACCCAAACAAAAGGGTGCTTTTTTTTCAGTCGACCATTTATGGGTGTTAAAGGGTGTTGCAAAGGGTGCTTTCTCGTAAAAGCACCCTTTTTACACCCTTTTGGGTGTAAAAAATTTTTACTGTGTACGGTCACAACTTTAAGAGGAGATGCTACTCGAAGACACTTTTTTTAATATTCCCCTTAGAGCAATGAAACTAGAGTCCTTCATGGAAGTTTTTATGGTGATTTCAAATATGTAACTAGTTTTCTTGCAAGTTGCTTATTTTTAGCTCTGCGAAATGACAAAGCGAAAACCTCAACCCTTTTGCCCCCTCCTCTTTTCATTTCTAAACTTCCGTAATTTTTTGTATTCATAGTTCATAATATTTCGAATAAAGTGTAGAATTCAAATGACTTATTAGGAAGAAAATAAAAACTACTTATCAGGCGACAATTATAGTAGATGTAGGAAAGTGCATATTTCACCAACTCTAATAAAGGTTTACATACAGTTTTTTTATCAAATCATTGAAATTTAAACTAGATAATTCTATTAGTCAGACTTTGAAAAGGTTTGGGCAAACTTTATGCAGATCCAAGAATTAGAAGTTCCCGAAAGAGGAAGCATACATTGAAAAAAATTGGCAGAATTTGTGGTTTGAGAAAAACGAGTTTTGAAGGTATAATTGAGTTACTATTCCTGAAGTCTATCTACAAATTAGATGAAGTTTGCACATCAAAAACAACAATTCTTCTCGTACGTAGTGGCCACTGCCACTAATATACGCCAGCTCCACAAGTTTGTCTTTCTCCGTTTTTCGAGCTGACTCCTCAAAGACATTTAGCTCACAGAGAGGGTCATAAAACGCTTGTAGAACTTTTTCCGTTCCATTTGGCACAGCTTTGTGCCGACTGCAATCATGAAAGAAGTTCGACAGGACTGCGAAATCTAAACTAAGTTCGGTGTCAATGGATATAACAGTGCCGATGCCAGTTCGTGGCCACGTTTCTGCACATACTATCGTACATATTGGCAATGTTGTCCCCGCTAAGATTCCTCACTGTGAGTTCCTTCGACCTTGCAAGTTTGGCACTGATATTATCTATTGCTGCATCACAAACCTTCCGGCTGATGGGTGTGAATGACTTGATGCATTGGCTTTTGCAAGCCAACAACTGCCGAAAATCATACAAGCTGCTCATTGCCCATTCCTACAGAGCGCGGCACCGCGAGCGTTTTCACGCGGGAGCGATAGTTTTTTTTTCATTCATAACGGAGATAATTACACGAGAAAAACACTGTTCATTTGAAGATTGTCTTGTCGAGCATCTGCGCTGCTCGAAAAGACATGGACTTTGCATGTAGGCTTCACAGCACATACAGGCGCGCAGCGGCCAATTGTGGTCCCCAATCCGTACCACGTGATAAGCCAGTCGTGAACTCGAAAATGCGCAAAGGCATGCTTCTCCTTTCATTATTTCTTGCGCCGCATCAGCGAGGGCTAATGTGGTTATTTGAAGATTGAGGCTCGACTGCACACCTTGAGCCTTTTTACAGGCACCTTGTGCTTTTAGACGCAATTTTAAAGCATTTTCAGATAAGTCTCGACATGTATTTCGTTTTTTTTTTGAACAGTAGAGGGACAAATCCTATCAAAGCAGGTGAAAATAAAAAATTGCTAATTTTGAAGAAAATTCGTGTTTTTCGACCCGCATTTCCACTTGAATATCACGCAATTGAAGCAGTCGCAAGAGCACCATGGCTGCGCGATGTAAAACATACTTTTCCTGACATTTGCATTTTGATATTCACGTTAGAGCTTGTCATTTATATTGTTCATGCGATCATATTATGTCATAATTTTGGCATACATACCGTTAAGTCTCCAGGATAGCACGAAGTGATTGTAAAGACAGAGACACCCCGACACGCACACAGACAAAGATAGAAACACACACACAGAGAGAGAGAGAGAGACAGACAGAACGACACACATACAGATAGACAGATAGACACACACAGACACGCAGACAGACCATATATAGTAAAACATTCACTGTACCATTTATACTGTGCCATGGAATGACAAATAACCTCTTTAGGAAAAAGTGCAATATCAAAAGAGCATCAATTATGCGTAACATATCAGTCTTCAGGAATACAATCACATAGTCAAAATTATAAATCGCAAAAGCTAACTATATTGCACAAGGAGATCAACACACAAATCCGCTTAACTCACAAATGAGTCAAAGGAATGGGGTGAATGGGCAGGCGCACATACACTTCCATGTGGTACGAAGAACTTCAGGAATCCGTAGAAGTGCCACCTCTTAGGGCCACACCGCGGGCTGCTCTCACGTGGGGACAGTTAGACCTAGCCTAACCACCGCATCCCAGGCTATCTGGAAAGCCCAAAGTTGATGCTGATATTCTGAGCTCGTGAGAGCCGTGCTCGGTTTCTGCTTCGTGAGGTGTTCATCCGCACGTAACAAGTGCACCGCCAAAGCATGTGCTCTAAATCGCACGTTCCCCCGCAGAGAGAGCATTACGATTTTTTCTATCGTGTACATCAACTTTCTAGTAGATTCACCAGAACATGGCATTCCTAGGTTGCGAAAACAGGTGAAAAAGGTAAGGAGAATGTATTTTTAGAAAAAAAAATGTTTCGGGATTTTTGAGAACATTGTATACTCGACTATGGAGAGTGGAAAGCTTTCCGAGAGAGGAAGATCATATTTCTTGGGGTTTTTAACAAAAAATTGCCAGATCCCACATACAGTTGAAATCGATTATATGCGAAGCGCGAATGAAAACGGTTGATATGTCGCTTTAAAATCAGCGCAATTTTATGAGCTGGAGGTAAATGATGCCTTACGTGACTTACTTGTCATGCTTATCATGTTTGGATGTGTCGTTTACCTTCGTCATCAATCGACATAACGTGATACCAAATATAGTATATGTCCAGCTAGCGAACCTGCCGTCAGCACGATATGAGCGCGGTATGTTGTCATGTTCTTACATGACGCGCTTGTCGGTATTTTCATAATTACACCAGTCATATATTTCGTCATCCATTGACGTCACGCAACACCAAATTTGGTATATGTGGATCTAGCAAGACGGGCACGAGCACATTATGAATGGCCCAATATACTCCAATGAAGCGTTGACGCACGGCACGCTGGACGCAGCGACGTTACGTTATCAAAACGCGATCATTCTACAGTCTCACTTCAGACGTGACCAGCGTCCGTCGGCGCGGCCCGACGGCAACTGGCGCGAATTCGACATGCGAAAGAAGGAGACAGAGAGAGCGAGACGCAGAGAACTCTGTATCTTCCTCTTTTCGTGACGGAAGGACGAAGGACGCCAGACGCGCTGAACGGGCATGTGGCGAAGCCACGCAGCGCGGCGCGTACCTGCGAGTAAATAGAGAGTTTTAGTACTGCGGAATGGTGCTACGTACGCATCACGCAAGCGCCTTGCGTTACGTGGCGTCGTTTGCCACTAATCGGCTTATAGTACGCCGTAGTACCCGCGTACGTAACGAGCGTGAAGCGTGTTGTGTAGATCAAAATAGAAGTACGTGTTGTTGACAGCCAATGTGAGCCAATCCAAGTTCTATAGCCAGATTATGGCCATATTTTAAGCCACAGAGCTGGTCGGTGCTTGCCTTCGATGCCACCATTTTGCAAAACGAAGTCTCGCGCTCTCGCGAACTTGTTCGAGAGCGGCGCGATCAGCTCATACGTACGAACGCACGCATCTCATGCGTGCGTACGTAGCGGCTGCGTACGTAACGCGATACGTGCGCGTTGCGGTCTGCGCATGCGCACTACGCAGAACGTGGCATCCTTACGTACGCAACGCCGCCACGTACGCAGCGTACGCAGTACTAAAACTCTCTAATGGCAGGACCAGCTTTGGCGTGGAAACGCTGGCGTGACGCGACGAAATGAACGCTGGCGAGCACGCTCACCGCGTCACGTCAAATTGTATTGGCGCCTTGACTGTGCCATGTAGTCATGTTCTCACATGACATGCATCTCATGATTATCATGTTTGCACCAGACACATACCTTGGTCATCCATTGGCGTTACGTAATACAAACTTTGGCATATGTGAAGCTAGCGAAACGGCCACGAGCGTATCATGAATGTGGCATGTAGTCATTTTGTTACACGACATGCATGTCGTGATTATCATGTCTGGATGTGTCAATTACCTATGTCGTCCATTCCCGTCACGTAATACTGAGTGTGGTACATTTGATGCTAGCGAAATGGCCGCGACTGCACCATGAGCGTAGCATGTATTCATGTTGTTACATGACGCGCATCTCATGATTATCATGTTTGCACCAGTCACATACCTTCGTCATCCATTCACGTACCATAATCCCAAATTCGGTATATGTGACGCTAGCGAATCGGCTGCGAATGCATCATGAGCCTGGCATGTATTCATGTTGTTACTGGCAAGCATGTCAATATTCTCATGCTACGGTCTGTCGCTTGTGTTTGCCATGCAATCATGCCATACCACATCAGTTTTGCAACACCCCATGTGAACGAAAGCACCGCAAGAGCTGCAGGATTGTGAATTGCAAACCATGACATTCATGACATACGTGTCATGATTTTCATGTTATGACTAGTCGAATATGTTCTTCATACAGTCATATTTTGCCATACCAAGTTTGGTATCGATACCATTATCGAAACGCGCAGGAGAGCTAAAAGTCGTAGGCGCATAGATAGATAGATCTATCTTGGTATATGTGAATCTTGGTATATGTGAATCTTGGTAGATGTGAATCTTGGCCAAACTTAGTATATGTGAATCTAGTGAAAGAGCGGTGAGCGCACTTAACGTTGACACGCACCCATCCTAGGCGCAGCGACGCAACGTTAGCAAAACGCGAGCACTCTATTGTCTGATACTAGGCGCGACCAGCATCTGACGGCCAGGCCCGGCTGCAACTGTCTCGAATTGCGACATGCTGCATTTCGCGCCGACGACGTTACCTAGGCAGCACCACGCCTGCTTAGCTTCGTGACGGAAGGACGCCGGGCACGCTCAAACACGCATGCGTCATAGCAACGCACCGCGGCGTGTGCTTGCGCGTATGTGCCATGCAGATCGGCGCCTGGCATGGCATCGCCAGCGTGACGCGACGAAACGAATGCCAGCATGCCCGCGTGCCGAGTCACGTCGAAATGTATTGGTGCCTTGAGTGTGACACGTAGTCATGTTCTTACATAACACGCATCTCATGATTACCATGTTTGCACCAGTACATACCTTCGCAATCCATTCACGTGACGTAATACTAAATTTGGCACATGTGAAGCTAGTGAAACGGCCGCAAGTGCACCATGAGGGCAGCATGTAGTCTTGTTACATGAAACGCATGTGATGTGAATAACACGTCTGAACATAATATTCATATGTCATGCGTCGCGTCATGTAATGCTGAATTTCGTACATGTGAAGTTGGCGAAACGGCTGCGACCGCATCATCAGTGTGGCGGGTAGTCATGTAGTTACATGACACACATCTTATGATTATCATGTTTGCACCAGTCACATACCTTTGGCATCTTTTCATGTCACCTAATACCAAGTTTGGTGAATGTGAAGCTAGCGAAACGGCCACGAGCGCATCAAGAGTGTGGCATGTAGGTATGTTACATGACACGCGTCTCATGATTATCATGTTTGAACCAGTTATATACCACGTTATCCATTCACGTCTTGTAACACCAAATTTCGTATGTGTGAAGCTAGTGACACGACTGCGAGCGTACCATGAGCGTGGCGCGTAGTCAATTATCATGACTTATATTTCATGCATGTCACAATTTCCAAGCTAGGGTCTGTCACTTGTGTTCTTCATGCAGTCATTTCATACCATGCATATTTAGCAACACGTCATGTGAACGAAACGACCGCAAGAGCAGCAAGAGCCTGAAATATAAATCATGACAATAATGACATACATCTCATGATAGTAATGTTATGACTAGTCAATTATGCTCGTCATACAGTCATGTTATGCCATACCAAATTTTCTTATTGATACCATTATCGAAACGGCCAGGAGAGCTAAATGTCGTAGGTGGCTAGATAGATAGATAGATAGATAGATAGATAGATAGATAGATAGATAGATAGATAGATAGATAGATAGATAGATAGATAGATAGATAGATAGATAGATAGATAGATAGATAGATACGCTCAAAATCACCGAAGTTTGCTAAGCAAAGCTTCACATTTAAAATTGCACCACGTTTAGAAAAAAATGGCAGAATATGCATGGGGTGAATGGTGGACAGTGGGGCGAAGCATCCCTCCTTCTATTCTTTCTTGCTTCCGTTCGTCAAGGCGTTCGTCCGTGTGACCATCCGTGCGTCCATTTGCCCGTCCCTGCATGCGTTCTTCCATGCTTTCGCCCCTGCGTCCGTCCGTCAATGCAGCCATCGATGAGTCCGTCCGTGCATCTCTCTGTGTGTCCGTTCGTCCATCTATTCAACACTCCCAGTACCACCACCTCGCATCTTTTCATCATATATTCGGCATATGCACCGCCATCTAGCGGACATTATAAGGACTAAACGAGAGGTGTCACACGCACACTTTCTTATGGCTTGAGCTTGGTGTCTACTTCCCACCTTTAACCACCTCGAGTTGATGGTATATACTAGTTCACTGTACTCATAGCACTGCGGCTCAACGCTCGCTAAACCTTTCTAAAACAAAGTAGGTTACTCCCAGCGAGTATAACGTAGCAACCCTTTCTTGTCAGATGGTGCTCAATGTACATGCCAATGGCTGCTAAGGGGGAATGAGAGACAGGAAAATTCGGCTTTTCGTCAACGCGCACGCAGCGAATTTTTCATTGTTCAACAACGCACAGAAGAAATCTCTCACCGGCACCACCTTCGAGGTCAAAATGTAAGATTGCTTACACACTACGACTACTACTACGACTACGAGGGACGAACGGGTGCCGCTATGAGGAGCTTCATCCCTAAAAGTGGTGCGATTTAGAGCACTTCGTACTCTACTATGGGAGAGCTGAAAGCCATTCCTTGGGCCTTACACTTGATGTGCGATACAGAGCACAGAAACGGACCGCTTCCCTGACACGCTGTGTGATTAGAAGAAGCGGGTAATGATTTAGAGTACTAGGTACTCTACTATGGGAGATCATAAAGGCATTCCGTAGGCCTCTTGCCCTGCCTCCTGAACTAATGCACGGTTTACCTGAGGGAAATCATACATACTGCTGATAGAGCCAATGGACGATATTAGTGCTCATGCATGCCAGAGTAACCGATCATAAAACATGTTCTTAGATCCTATGCGACTTGCATCAAGGCATCACTGAATTGTACTGCGATGGAATGTGATGACTGCATAATATTGCGGAAAAGCGTCGAAAGCTCAAATTTGTTAATTGAAAGCAATCAAATACCGTCCAATCTTTTCGCATACTATGCAGAAAGTTTGGCGCGCGCACAAGATTGAAAGTCCAAGCACGATGTCGACAGCTCATGCAACTGCTCAAAGCACGTTATTTACCGCTCATATCTCTTGCACTTGCAGGAAACTAAACCCATCTAAAGGTGTATTCATAAGACGGACCAAATCGTGATTTGAGCCTGTGAATTGCGGTTAATGTCACCGTATACGTCAGCCCATCCTGGGTTCTCGCTTCGGTGCGCGCGGACCGATTCGTAAAATGACTGTGGTACTCTAGGAGAGATGCTTAAATCCCCACTTGTAGCGTGAATCATTCCTTGTCATGGAGAAAGGAAAACTGAGGAGAGGCTCTCGCTATCCAAGTGGCAGCAGAAAAAGTGTGGTGTAAGTCACGTGGTTTTTCGCAATGGATGCTATGGCAATGTGGGCACGCCGTCGATGTCCCGTCATGGCCCCGTCGTCTCGCGTCGTCGGCAAATCACACCTTTGATTGGCTTGTTGTCTGTAAATCTTCATTTATATGAGATCGTTGTGTTCACGTTTGACGTTAGGTTTTAAAAGTTCATACTACAGCGAGTGTATGTCGTCACGGTTGCGAGCGCAGCATTCCGCAGGCCATCGCGAGGGGTTTCGAAGCCCGAGACAGCTTCTCCGAGAAAGGCTTCGCACCAACTTCGCTGTTTGCCTTCGACACCGTGCTTTTGCACTCCTCCACGACGAAAGAATACATTTCCGAGAACAGAACGACACCTCCGGCGGCGGTTAATGTTGAAGACAGACGTGACCCGTTGCCGTGCGCGACGGCGACGATTGGAAAGCATTGGCCCGGTGGTCTCACTGAAGGCTGCATCGCCAAGAGTAGAAAAGACGTGCCTAACCCAATCGTGTTTGACAGAAAGCGATTTGGGCAGCTGCTTCACGGGTTCAGATTCTATTGCGTTTTTTGCGAGGTAGTTTTATATGGGCCGATGTTCTCTTCGAAGCGGTCGTACCCGAACGACCACCCCACCCCTATGTAGATTGACTGAAGTGCCACCACGTTGGTTCGATTCTATCAAACTCTATGGTGTGAATGTTATGAAGCACTATAGAAGGGATAATCTTAACGTGCAACACGCTTCTACGGAGGAAGGCCAATGCAGATGGCACTGTTAAATTATGTCACATACCCTTACCTTACCAGTTCACCTGAAAAAAAAAGTCCGTGGCGATTACCCTGCCAAGTTGCACAGTTTTTTTTTCATGCACTCAGCACAATAGGCTAGAAGCACGTAACTTGAAGTTTATTTGAAATGCTATCCTGGCTGTGGCGGCTGCATTTCCGATGGAGGCGGAAATGTTGTAGGCCCGTGTGCTAAGATTTGGGTGCACGCTAAAGAACCCCAGGTGGTCGAAATTTCAGGAGACCTCCACTACGGCGTCTCTCCTCATATGGTGGTTTTGGGACGTTAAACCCCTCATATCAATCAATCAATCAATCAATCAATTTGAAAAGCTCAATAGCAACGCTTGCACTCATTAAAACTTTGTTTCATTTCCTGTGCACTCGCCAGTGCGATATACCGACTTATAAGCATGCAGTCAATTTACATGTCTCTCCAATAAAGGTTGGGCATTTAAATCGGCATCCTCGCGAAGCCGTACTGCCACTGACGCCGCCCGATTGAAGTGCTCAGGTGAGAAGTGTGTTGAGCTCACAAAAGATCATTTCGTTGGATCCCAGTTGCGTTGACTGGGTCTAATGGCCTACTTTCATAGGGTACTTTGACGGGGATCTTTGGGAACCTGCGCGAAAGCAATTATAAACGTACGCAAATTCGCTGGCATGATTGACACATGGACCAACAGCCATCAATAATTTGAAACACAGTGATGTCAAGACGTGGAGAAAGTGAATGAAAGAAGAACCTCCGGTGCTAGCAGCGCCATGTCACCAGTGCTGTGGTTAATTGCACTGCGTTTTATTGCGTTCAAGAACTGTCACCAAGATCTGCAAATAAACCCCAGAAACACTACGCTGATGCATGCAGTATTGTTCGTTGTGTTCTGCGAGGATACTCTTGATCATACCGTACGTCAAACATAAAGAAAATTCAATACACTCACCTGTGGAAGCTGATGCCCGATTCCCGTTTTATCGCGGCATTGCAGCTCCTTAGCCGATGCAATCAGATGTATATCGCTTTCCGACTCTGTCAGCTGGCGATGTCCCTGCGCTTTGCCAGCGCGACGCGATATCGTCTCCTAGCAAACAGATGATCGTGCCCACAAGTGCAAGGAGGAGCGCTCCTACTCTTCCCTACTTCCGGCTTCACAAAATGTGACGTCACGGCTTCTCCTCAGCTTTTTTTTCCTCCATGTCCCTTGTGATGACAACGATGGCTGTGGAGGCATCCGAATTACGTCATTTTTGACGTGGCTGATTCGTCCGTGATCGCGTTCACCTTGTGAATAGTTTAAACACCGTCCATTAGCGGTGTAAACGGCCTCTTTAAACTTAAGTTCGTCCTTCACATGATGAAGCAGAAACGTTTTTGCGTGATCTTCACCACGGTGTGACGCCGGGCAAAGTCTTAAATCTCTCTAGCCCTTTATTAGCTATACCGGTCTTTTATGGTTTTAACAGCCACCTAATGATGAAAGCATGACAGCATAAAGCGTTCTAAAACAACCTCATACACAACACCCATAAATTTTTCGCGCTATCTTCCTCAGCCATTTTCATACTTGCACACTCAGAGAGAAAGTTGTTTTACTCTTTCTTCGCGAATCCTGACTTGCCGCATATTACTAACGCGAACCACATTTCCTGAACCAGCGTCTGAGCGCATGTCTTCAACGACCATTGGAGGCATGGCTGGGCGAAGATACTTCATAATGACTGTATCGAGATAGGATGCAACATACTCAGGAAAGACGTAATCAATATACAGAGTCGAAAGAATGTTGTAATAAATCTGTTCAAAATGTTAATTTTCAATTATGTTTTAAGATTATTCTATACACTTGTAAATTTGCTGTCACAGATCTTTTAACTGAAGCTTGAACTGCGCTGTACAGAAGTGCTTCCTCGAAAATGTCTTAGCTGCGACCAACTTGGTTCACTTGAATAAAAAAACTTATCATCGTGAAATTGATGTTTTTACTACCTAAAAAATATTACTTTCATTTTAAAAAAAGTGATTGCGAGTTGTTTATTAACAGCACTCTGCAAGCTGTAGCATCAATGGTTTTTACTTGACACGTTTGATGTGTGTCGCTGCCTCTAACCACTTATGCAAGCGAGTGGTGGTCTAATTGCACGAACTTCTCTAAATATTAGGGGAATTTCACGCTTCGCATTTCAGAGTTGAAAGCGATAGAACTATCTTGTCCCTAATGCGCACTTCAAACACTTAGTGCATGAAATCTTTTCGAGCTTGCTGGACACTCACTACGTGACCCTAAGGAAATAGGTGCAGACGCGTGTGTGCTTGTTGCAGTTTGGTGACCGCCTTTGAACTACGAAGTCATTAGGATACTCACATGTTCTAACGCACTATGGCAACGTACGTTTATACCACGCATTATTACTGCAATGTTTTATTCTGAAGTTGAAGTATAAAAAACGCGTGAGTTTATAAAGCGTGAACATAGTTTGTCTGCACTTCCAAACACAGCAAGTCATTTTGACTGTATGCAGAATCATACGCGTGGCTGTGTGGTAGAACTCAGACTTGTCACGCAAACGAACTGGGTTTACTGCCCAGTAGGGTGCAGAATTTGCTTTATTTGCAAGTTTCCCGATTTTACGGGCAAGCGAGGAATAAGTTTTCGCTGACAACTAACGACGCAAACAATAACGCCGGGATTCCTGCGAAATGACATCCCTAACACCAGCACGCTAAAACAAATGCACACAACTTCCAACTGACACAAATCATAGGGTGAACCGGCAGGTGCACATAGCATTGCATCGTAGATGTGGGTCCCTTAGGCACTAGCCGCGTATTTCGACCGGTTCTTTCTATAGGCTGGTGCACACCGGCGACTAGCAGTGGTCGTGCGACCATTTGCGACTGGCGACCAAAAAGCGACTGATGCATGCGAGCGACCGGAAGTCGCAATACTGCAGAGTCACATCCGGATCTTGTTATCAGCGAAAACTCCGAAGACAAGCGCCAATCAGCTGATCGCCGCCAGCTACTCAGAGTGAGTGGAGCAAACCGAGCGCGCCGCATTTATTGTTTTCGTCTGCTGTCTCTCTCTCTCTCTCTCTCTCTCTCTCGCACAGCGTTCCCAACAGCGTCAAGTTCGATTCAAGCGAAGAACAAGACATTGTCATGGTGCTGATGCGCTGTGCATGTTGTCAGCCCAGGCATCACAGATGCCTCCAAAGAAAAAGAAGCCGTTATTGCGTGGGATCGTCCTTTCGATCGCGGGAGTTGGCCGACCATGCAAGCCGCCTGCCTCTCGAGCTGCGCTGAGACGACGAGGAGTATTTCCGAGAGTCGTACGTATTCAGAAACGGTCCTTGATTTTTAAATTGACTTGCCACAGGGTAAAATACACCACAAACGCGCCTCGAACGCGGTGTCTTAAGTCGTTCCCAAAGCATGAAGCACAAACGTGTTCCAAACGCGCTGCATTGAAGGCGGTGACAAATCAAGTTCCAAGACAATAATACGGTTCTGAATACAGGGAAGAGATAGTGCACAATTTATTTTCTCTTTACTTTGACGGAGTTCACCTTCTTACGAATACCGCCACATAAATTCGGCACTTTGCTCGAGCTTCTGCGCCCTGCGATCTCCAAGTCAAGTATTCCATGGTGGCCATGGTGCCACAGACCAAAAGGAACACACTCGTTTGTATCTGGCGGCAGGAAGCCAGCACAATGAAAAACAAAAAAACAAAAATTGAGCATCGCTGATTGGTTCAAGCGGCTTTGCGACTGCAGTCGCGCGACTAAAAAATCGGTCAGAAAGCGACTAGCCAAAGCAGTCGCTTTGTGGCCGTTTGCGACCATTCTCGACTGTTTGCGACCAGTCGCAAATGGTCTCACGACCGCTGCTAGTCGCGGGTGTGCACCAGTCTTAAACAGTGATCCGGGGCTCAGTAAAAGTGAGCGGCGGTTCTTCGGGAGACGGCTAACGGCAGAGCAAACTCAACCGCTCCATGACTGATCCCACAGGCCGGCTCTTTGAGCCAACTTCTCACAGAGCGCCGATGAGCGAATTTCACGCCTGTTTTCTGTCGCTGCGTGCGTTCACACTGAGCGTTCCAGCCGCCGAAACTGCTCCAAATCAGATTTGGTGGCGGCGAGATACGCCGAAAAGAACCTCTCCGCGCCAATCGCTCTCGGGCCGATTGTAGCGGCGTCTGCCACTGAATCGGTCGCCGCAGACTAATGGGAGCACTAGTCAAGGGATATCAAAAAATGGCGACCAAGCCCTACTTACTGATGTAAGTAGGCGATGTCGCAGTGCACGTAAATGAATTTTATAATCAACGGAAATTTAACCCACTTTTAAAAGCGAAGCATTTCTCAGCAAACTTCGGCGACATTTAGCGTATCTATCTATCTATCTATCTATCTATCTATCTATCTATCTATCTATCTATCTATCTATCCAGCCGCCTACGGCTTTAGCTCTCCTAGCCGTTTCGACACTGGTATCAATACCCAACTTGGTATAGCATGAAATGACTGTATGAAGAACATATTTGAATAGTCATAACATGAAAATCATGACACGTTTGTTATGAATGTCACTATTTACATTTCATGGTCCTGCAGCTCTTGCGGTGGTTTCGTTCACATGACATGTTGCAAAACTGGTATGATATAAGAAGATTGCATGGCGAACACAAGCGACAGACCCTAACATGAAAATCTTGACATTCGTGTCATGTAACATTATGTCTACATTCCACGCTAATGATGCGCTCGCGGCCGTTTCGCTAGCGTCACATATACCAAATTTCTTATTACGGTACGTGAATAGATGACGAAAGTATGTGACTGGTGCAAACATGACAATCACGAGATGCGTTTCATGTAACAACATCATAACACGCCACGCTCATGATGCGCTGGCGGCCATGTCGCTAGCTTCATTTATACCAAATTTGGTATTACGGCACGTGGATGGATGACAAAAGTATGTGACTAGGTACAAGCATGACAATCATGAGATTCGTGCCATGTAACAACATGCCTACATGCTACGCTCGTGATGCGCTGGCGGCCGCCTCGCTTGCTTCACATATGCCCGATTTAGTAATACGTGACGTCAATGGATGATGATGGTACGTGACTGGTGAAAACATGATAATCATGAGATACGTGTCATGTAATAACAAGACGACATGCCATAGTCAAGGCGTCAATACATATTGACGTGACGCTGTGTGCGTGCTCGCCGGCGTTCCTTTCGGCGTGTCACACCGGCGTTGCGACGCCAAGCGTCAGTCCTTCCATATACTCGCAGGCAGGCGTGCACCGTGCTGCGTCGCTTTGACGCACGTGCGTTCAGCGCGTCCGGCGTCCCTCCGTCACAAAAAGAGGAGGACGCAGTGTTGTCTGGGTAACGCATAGGCGCGAGATGCAGCATGTCGCATTTTGCGCCGGTTGCCACCGGGCTGCTTCGACGGACGCTGGTCGCTCGTGGCGTCAGACTACAGAGTGCCCGCGTTGCTCAAGTAGCGCCGCTGTGCCCAGCGTGCGCGTGCGTCAACGTTACGTCGGAGTTTATTGGGTCCTTCATGAGGCGCTCGCTTCCGTTTTGCTAGCTCCACATAAACCAAATTTGGTGTTACGTGATGTCAATGGATGCCGAGATATATGACTGGTGCAAACTTCATAATCCTGACAACCGTGTCATGTAAAAACATGACAACATACCACGCTCATAGCGTGCTCGCTACCGTTTTGCTAGCTCCACATATACTAAGTTTGATATCACGTGACGTGAATAGTTGACGAAGGTAAACGACACAACCAAACATGATAATCATTACACGGGTCTTATGTACGTTATAATTTACTTGCACGTCGGAACGCTGTGCCGAATTTATAGTGACATATAAGCCTTTCTCATTCGTGCTTCACATATCATCGATTCCTACTGTACGTGGGATCTGCCAATGTTTTTCAAGCTCCACCAATACCAAACTTGGCGTTACGTGACATCAATGATTGAAAAAATCTATGACTGGTGCAAACATGATAATCCTGAGACGCGTGTCATGTATAAACATGACAACATACAGCGCTCATAGGGAGCTCGCCGCCATTTTGCTAGCTCCACATATACTAAATTTGGCATCATGTGACACGAATAGATGAACGTAAACGATACAACGAAACATGATAATCATCACACGGAAGTCATCTACGGCATCACTTACCTCCACCTTGTAACGTTGTGCTGATTTTAAACTGGCATATCAAAATTTCTCATTCGTGCTTCGCATATCATCGATATGACCTACTTCACGTCCCTAACTCGTGGAAGACGTCACCGAGCTTGTCATTGGCGTGACCTAGCTCGTCACGGTCTTGCAGAGCAAGACGAATCCACCAGCGCTGCGGGAGTCGGCGCTTTTTTTTTTGCTCTTCGTGCATTACAAGACAGCGACTTGCCAGCAAAGTAAGCAGTACTGCTTCTTCTCGCTGCCTGCATATACGAGAATCATCGAAATCGATAGACCACAGAATAGCGTTGTGGCGTTTCCGAGCCGCGACAACAACCGGGTGACAGCGCATCCATCCCGCGTTCGCCCCGTAGTAGATGGCATATTCGGCGGCGCGGGGCGTGTCGAGTGCGAATGACGCTGTGTTTCGGCGGCAGGACTATTTCGGTCGCTGTAGAAAGCGGATGCTTCAGTGTGAACTATGAGTCACAGAGGCGATTCTCAGCGCTCTCGCTCTCAGCGATTCATCATATAGATTCATCATGGCTGACCCGCCGTGCTCCGTTTCATTTAAGTGGCGAGAGAGAGGTATGCTGGGCGCAGGCTGTATCTGTGCGGCTTTCACGTCATTTATTGGCAGTGTAAAACAAAAAAAAATTGGCAGCATATCTACATAGTGAATGATGGAGAGTGGGGCGAAGCATTCGTGAGTTCATTCGTTCTTGCTTCCGTCCGTACATGTGTCCGTCTGTGTGACCGTCCATGCGTCCATCCGCCCGTCTGTGTGTGCGTGTGTTCGTGCGTCCATTCCTGCGTTCGTCCATGCATCCGCCCCTTCGCCGTTCATGCGTCCAACCATGCATCTTTCTGTGTGTCCGTTCGCCCATCTATTCAACACTCCAAGTACCACCATCTCGCATCATTCCATCATATATTCCCCATATAGAGGCACCGCCATCCAGCGGACATTCCAAGGACTAAACGAGAGGTGGCACACGCACACTTTCTTACGGCTTGCGCTTCGGGTCTACTTCGCACCTTTAACCACCTCGAGTTCATGGTATATACTAGTTCACTGTATTCATGGCACTGCAGGCCAACGATCGCTAAACCTTTCCAAAACTAAGGAGGTTACACCCAGTGAGTATAACGTAGCAAAAGGTGTTGCCCCTGTCGTAAGGTTCTCACAACGTTATCGTAACACCCTTATCGTAGAGTTTTCGATTTAGATATGGGAAGCACCTTTGAGGGTGTAAACTGGTTTGCTGTGTGTGGAAAGGTGTTGCAGCTGTGCTAGCTCGGAACATCGGCACTGTGGCACTACGTAACCAGGTAGATGCTTAAATAAACACCGCGTAGAGTGCACAGCTGATGATAATCAGATCTACAAAAGTTAAACCTAAGCGCATTTTCGAACAATATGTCCCACGCGAAATATTTTATACTTAAGCGTACGCTGTCAATGAAAGCAAGAAACCCCCCAAAAAAGAGACCATTCATTCAGATTTTTAGTTCGAAGCACTGATTAGCGGTAGCACAGAAGGAAGGAGACTTGGGCAAGACGTGTTTGGTGCTTTAGTTGGTCCCGACTCAAATTCTCTATGAACCCCGCTTAGTTGACCGACGCACTATAGCAAATGAATAAATAGTGCCTCTAATTCGCTCTACAATCTTTTCCTAAGGGCGGGTCATCCAATCATCTTATGCCGATAGTCCATCTTGTGACGTCAATGTAAATGGCAACGGAACGTCAACGTGACGTGAATGCAAGTTGGCACGCATACTGATGCGCGCTTCAATGCATATGCCTCAGTTGAGGAAACGCCACGAATTTAACTAGTAATTACATCATATTTGCACAGTGCAGGCCTACTAGTAGTTACGACGTAACTACAGAAGAAGAGACAAGAACAGAAAGAGCACTGACTTTACCTGAAGTTTTATTAGCGAAAACGCTGGAAATTAATACTCGTGACAACATATCAAGTAATGAGATGCGGTGTTTTACCTATCCAAACCCCGATAAGATTATGAGGGACACCGTAGTGGAGGGCTCCGTAAATCACCATCGTCTGGTACCCTTGAACGTGCCGTGACATCAAACAGTGCACGAGCCTCTAGCATTGCACCTTCTTCGAAATGTGATCGTCGTTGTCAGGATATTCATCGCAATCGCTAGGTGAGCCACCGAGCGCCACGAACACTTGTACCGACGTGGACGCGGGCTTTGAAGTCGTACGGGACTGCAAGGGCGCGTACTTTGACAAAATAGGAAGGGGGTTCCTGCACAAAACATTCGAGAAAAAGCCTACGTTTTACTGAGCTGTATTATACACAGGACATCGCCAGTCCGTTTTAATAATCTCAACTGACTGTACACCGCTAAACTTGCAGACGGTTACGCTTTCACGTAGGCTGGAGAGGTTAGTGAAAGGCTCAGAGGTCACAACCTCCCGGAAATTTTGCTAGAGTGCTTTAGGAACCTGCGTTTTTTATTGCATATTCAAGTCATGATAGTTTACAATGACAGTGCACATACTCACCAGTGGTGCAGAATGAAATAGTCACACCTGCCTTCTCTGAGCCCTGGCGCCGTTTGCGACGTCTGACTGTCACAGTGGTCACTTCGCAGCTCGTGCGGTGCTTATGCTTCCGTGCGCGGCGACATCCCCTGGTGGCGCAAGCGTTTATTCAAAGTGAACTGATGTGTCTGACATAAAGAGCCACACGTAGTCATGGTGGTGGTGGTGGCAAACATTTAATGAAAACACAGATGTTACAAGGGAAACCAGCTTCAAGTGGGTCAGCTTCCTTAGAGTACTAGCCGAAGTCCCTAGTCAGGGACCCATTGGTCATAACCACTTTCCTGGCACGTCAGATCATGGCTTGTTGGGCTGAATATCTCGGCAGCCGAGTAGGGCTGCCTCCGAGACCCCTCTGGTTACATTGGGCTTCGGGGGTAAAAGAGGATTGAGCAGCCATGTTCACACCATGTGGTAGGTGTCTGCCACCTCTACACAGTACAGGCAGAGGCCAGAAAAGGCAGAGTGAAAATGTCGAAGCATTGCCGGGCATAGTAGCGTAATGGTGAATTCACGGAGGAGAATATTCTCGTCTGCCTTCCTGAATTCCTTGCAGGGTGCAGGGAAGTGGTGGTGAGATTGCCGGTAACTGCTTCAATTATCCCTCTAAAAGTCAGGCGAAGAGTGTTCTCTCCTAAATCACAGGGGCTATCGGTGAACCAGGAAGTGGCCTGAGGAAAGAGTGCGTGGGCGCAGCATGTGCCGCCTCATCGCTTGCGACACCCTGATGGTCAGCAGTTCAGATTAGTGAGCGCGGAAAAGGGTAACCAACTATCGGACAAGATTTAAATTTTTGGCAGCTTGGGCTGAAAATAATTCCATTTGAAATTTCAAGAGCCTTCTTTGGAGTTGAATATTAATAGAACTGTCATGTGAGACTGATAGAGCTATATGGCCAACTCTACAGCATGAGTAGCATTGGGTGCGCGGAAGGGCAGACCAGCTACTTGTTTATCTTGGTGGACCACGGTGGCCGTTTACCAATTACTGTGGTGAGGGCTGGCGATGTCCGTGTAAAATAGGTTTTGATTATATCCGCATTGAGAGCAAGAGCCTGCACGTCTCGACAGCAAGCGTACGACCCACGGGACGTATTGGGGGGGGGGGGGTCTAACATACATCGCGTATTTCTAATGTTCGGCCACTCATACCCGCTCCTCTGTTTATAATCCTCGCCCTATGTATAGGTGATCCAGGAGTTGTCTGCCTGAAGTAGTCTACGCCAGGCGGCTGTGCTTATCTGTTAAGTGAGCCTCCCGGAGCTCCCAATAGGTGTTACCACTTCGGCGGGGCGAGATGCAGTGTTCGAAAACGCAGTTTCCGTTTGTGTTTTTACGGGCACCATGTCTTCAAGAGACAGTAGGCTCTGCGGAAGATATGACAATTCCACTCAAAAATTTATGCGCAGTGGCGCAAAACCTCCTTTGGTAGTTTTCTAAAGGGCACGTGAGCGTAGCCATTTGCATTGTAAAATGCACCTTTCCTTAGAACACCGTTTTCGGCCTCATCGGTTCTGCATTGCCTTTCTGGCATTGGTCAGAATACTGAACGCCCTCTTTGTAAGCTCATGGGGAAACCTGTTCGGCAATAAATTTGACAAAAACAGCAAAGTACAGAGAAACATTTTGTTGGGATCACTGAAACGGTGTCGGACGCAGCTTTTTGTCGTGAGCTCGAACCGATGATAGCAAGTCGCATGCCCTCATAACCAGCGCTGGCTGGCATCCAGCACTTAACATGGCTTCCAAGTCTTCTAGTACTGGTATAGGAGGTGAGAAATTTCTCTACAGCTAATCTTTCGGGAAACCAGAATGTTTTCTAGTGGCATCAGTACTCGGTCTTCTTTCTCAAGTTCTTCAGAATCTTAAACGGCCCGTTAACAAGCGCCATTAAACGCAAGGACGGCTACACAAAGTCATGGTGGTGCCAATTTTTTGCGATGTGTGTAATCCAAGTCGGCTTTTTGCATGTGCTGCAGAGCGCTCTTATTCCACAATAACTTCACCATCCATAACTAAGAGACTAAAAAGGAACAAAAACATGTTCATCTATTTATCACCTTTTGTGTCTGTACCTGGAAAGTTACGAGTGAAATACAAAAGGGTGGTCGAAAATTCGCAGGCCTTGCTGCCATTGAAATTCACGGGACAGCAGCCCGGGAACATATAGGGTGAAAGCCTCAGACGACTTATCAAACATTTGATACGGCTGTTGGCGCCAACGACGTCAGCGCGAGTGATGTACAAATATCGCTGATAACATACCCAGGGCGTGGAACTTGTGTGGCCTCACTTTTTGCCAAATTCTGACTTGTCCACCTCTTACTGACTTTTCAACAAGGGGTTCTCACGGATCGTTGAGCCACTAATATACTTCAATGAAATCACTGTGTAAATCAAATGAGAAATGGCCAAATTTGAAGCACTGTAAAACTGAAACGACGCCTACAGACGCCGCTGATACTTGCGCGCCTCGACCTAGACGCTGACACGGAAATCCACGCCGAAGCAAACATCGTTAGCCTTGTAACCGTCCTTGTGTGGAGGACCAATGGACTAGAAAAGGTTGTCACTTAGGCTAGGTGGACGCTATGATTGAAGCTAACTGGTCCACAACAAAAAACGAGTGCCGTCCGATCATTAGGGTCTCGTCAATCTTTCCCCCAATCTCTACCGCTTTTCTGCAGTCGTAAGCGTCCACCACACCTTGTGTTAGCAATCCAACTTGAAAGAATGTTCGCCTCACATGGTGAAGTCAAACCATCATTTCAACACTACCGCCGTTTGGAAGTCCAGACAAAAGTACTCTGACGTCGACTGCCTGTCACGCTCCTGTTGACCCACCACCACCAGACGACCAGGACAGGGACTGCTTCTTAGAACCCAAACTGTGACGACATTGCCAAACGACAGCGAGCTGATCTGATCCGGAGCTGATCACTTGAATGAACAGCAACATCATTGTTTCAAATGATTGAATTGATGTTGACGATGATGATGATAATTCAACTATTTTTGATAGAAATTATGATGATGATGATGATATGTAGGCTTTAGTGGCGCAAGGGCGATGTTAGGCCAAAGAGCGCCATGAAAGTTTATGTAACAATAACAATGATTGCTTATTTTAAAATGACATTCAGGATTTGTGGAGTGAATAATGGTGGTGTTAAGTTACTGTATAAGGGCCTAAAATTCCTGGCCCTAAAGGCGGGTAAAGCATAAAAGTATTAAAAACGTGGAAGTGAAGTGACTTGTGTACAGTGAATATCAATAAAATGTAGTCTTCGTAACAAAAACCACGGAAACTTGAAAACAGCACGAAGGCCTCGTTTATGCCTTTGAGCCCAATGGCCACGAGGTAGGTTTCTAGTTATAGCAGTCACGGCAGCCCTGGCCCTCTGCTCAGAGCTCGTGCTATGAATCTCCTAGATATATGACGTGAAAACTATGTACATCGTTTACAAGAGTAGAAAGTGGCTGACATTTGAAAAGCGGGTCTCTACCAATGAACATGGTTGGATTTTAAGGAAATTGCTGTCAGTGAGAGAATGAAGTGCTTCTTTCTAATATTGTCCAATTCATTGCACTGAATAAGGTTATAGAGTATGGTTAGTGCTTCTCCACATCTTTCACACCTGGGTGGATCATCACCGGACAGAAGGTATGCATTTGTGGTATGTGTGTGCTATTCGAAGCCTTGTTGCTTTTATTTGTGTGTGACGTGTTTTCGATACTAGCGGTCAATACCAAGGTACTGCTTGATAACGTGAAGTTTATTTCGGGCGTGCCTATCCCAATTGCTTTGCCAATAAGCTCTGAGCTTTCTCTTAAGAAATAGCTTTAGGTCTAGTAGGTCTGCCAGTCCTCCCATAAAAGCAGGTTGGCTCATCCTCGCATGGAAGCGAGGACTGGCACTAATTTTATCACGGAGCCGCATTTTTCTAAAGAACCTCACCACTTCGCACGAACTACGTGACCACTATATCTTCAGCATTCCATGTAAAATTTCTGGAATCTTTACACGATGACTCGACAGCTGGACACCTTGAATGTTCTCGCATGCTTGCAATTACGCGAGTGTCACTGGTCACGCTTCACTGCTGACGTCACCGACAACCCAAAGTCTTGCAGAGAATGTCAGTCACAGAAGACAATGGATTTCTGGAGTTCATAGAGCCACATCACAGGCCATTCAAGCCCCAGAGGACTGGGGCTGTTTCTCACCTTGAGTTCTGGAAACAAATGGATCAATGTAGCAACCAACAACCACACCTACTGCTCCGAGAGACGGGTCTAAGCTGCTCAAAGATAGTGGCGCTTAGGCAGCTTAGGTTATTCGTTCAAAACAGTAATTAATTGATTGATTGATGTATTGAATGAATGACTGATTGATTGATATGTGGGGTTTAACGTCCCAAACCACCATATGAATACGAGAGACGCGGTAGTGAAGGACTCCGGAAATTTCGACCACCCGGGGTTCTTAAACGTGCACACAAATCTGAGCACACGGGCCTACGACATTTCCGCCTCCGTCGGAAATGCAGCCGCCTCAGCCGGGATTTGATCCCTCAATCGGCAGGTCAGCAGCCGTGTACCTTAGCCACTAGACCACCGCGGCGGGGCAGCGGCGCCAGATGACGTGGTACCCAATGCCAACGCCACCGACGAGGGAAACGTCCAGGTCAGCATCAACGCCTTTAGCGCGCCAGAGGAGCCTGACTACTGACGCGTCGGTATATCCGATGCCAACAAAAGACAGAAGACAGAGGAGTTGATAAGTGGAAGAGCCACTGTAGATTCATTATGACAACTGGCCCTTGTCTTGCCCCCCTTGTTAGTGCTAACAAGCTGCCATAATGCAAACACTCACAGCCACAACTACTACCTGCGACGCCATCATGTATAATGCCGAGCCGGGAAGTTATGTTTGGGTTCCGACAACGACACGCGAAGTGGACTGCGACAACCATCTTCGGCTGTGCTTTGGGCC